>CM051028.1:54258328-54385828 GCA_027627225.1 Congeria kusceri | reverse complement strand
TTTGTATATACCAGACATCGGGAAACATTGGGTTGTTAGATACTGTTTAAAATAAAAGCACTGATTCTTCAAGCAAACTGTTTATAAACGTTAGCTTTATTTATTTGCTGATAATCGTGGCGACGCGGATCTACATGATATTCTTAATGAAACACGAGGAACCTCGGTCAGTTTCGTCGTGTTGTAAATGTAAACCATAAACTGGAATTTTAATTAGTCAAACTCTATTTATTTTAAGGAAATGTGTTACAGTTCTTCTACCGTAATGCATTTTTTAATGTCTTTGTAAAATATACAATCAACTCCTAATGTTTGTCTTAATTTGCAACACCGTTTATGTGCCTTTAACATTCTCGATAAAGACTATAGTATTCCTGCAATAATACGTACCATTGTAGCATTTAAGTATTGTTTATTTGCATACTCAAATTACTCAGTGCAAGTGAAATAAAACACGAAATGTTTTGTAATTGTGTACAATTGTTAATTGCAGCTCATATACGCAGGAGTAATTGTAGCAGGTAAAGTTATAGGGTTAGATACCAGAAAAAAAGCCATTTGGTTTCTAGCCGATAAAAACGATGCTAAATTTCGGACATCGCTTTGATCTAGTACGTATGCATTTGATGCCTGGAGAATACCCTAGCGACAGTTTGATATGCCGTAATGGCGTCCTAGAGGGCCAGTGGCAGGCGCTCCTCGGTACCGTATCTCCAAACATAACACACCTTTGTTTTAAATAATGTTCAATTTATGTATTTCAATGTCAATATTTTTGGTTGTGTTACCCGTGCAAAATACATTAAGGCGAATAAATTGGATTTGGTAGGTACAGTATCGCCCCGAAAAAAAGAGCTTGGTTTTAAATTATGTTTAATTTATGTTTTACGTTTGTCGATTTATTAATTATTGCAACACAGGTAACAAACCTACAGACAAATAACGAATTGGGATATTATTTTATTACAACACATATAATAATGATTACTATGATTACCATTGCATCATTGTGAATATCACCTGAGGGAACAGGTGCTAGATTTTATCATCTTTGTTATAGATCAACAAATAAAACAGATTAAGACTTGGACTTGGACTTAAAAATAGATGAACACTTTAAATGAGAAATAGGAATTGTTACACTGGAGGATACAATACCAGAGACAATTTATTTCTATTTCTGACGTTCCGTAGATGTAATTCTTAAGAAACCAAACATATTATCGTACTTAAAATGTACATTGCAGTGCAGCATCGTGGTCATAAGAACAACGTACTTTCAATAGTGATTACAACTATTAATACCCTAATTTTGCGAAAGTTCTGAAAAAGTGCCGTAGTGCTATCACTATTACTATCTCTGCAGCGTACTAAAACTTGTGTAATGCGTTCTCTTGTGTTTCATTAGGAACCAGTTTTGTCATATCCACATGACATGACATATTCGTGTGTTACTGAATGTTTATAGTCCTGTTGTTTTCTTAATTGTATTCGCTCGTACTCAGTGAGAAATACATGTACGCATGCTTGTGCTGTACCTATTTGTTTGTAAGATGAACTACGGTGAATTCATGTCCAAGTGCTGATTGTTAGAAATTGATTGGAAAGAATTTCGGTTAATGAATTTAACAGATGTCTGTCTCCACAATCATTTACAATCTTATCCCCCGCGGAGTAAACTTCGCATCAAGCCTATATTTATGCTGCAGTGCTCCGTGGATTGATTGATTGCCGTATCAGTAGATTCCGAGCTCAACGAAACTGAAACAACGAAATAGTTATTGTTCACGGTGCTGTTATCTGTTCATCAGGACAAACGCCATTATCGTGGACTTTGAACTTGGATCTGTTTAGAATCAAGAGTGAATATATCCTGCTGAGGCCTGTTATAATAATTAGTGTATGTCTGTTTTGTGAATATGTATAATTGCTACAATATTGAACCGTAACCTGCAAAGCCTGCAAATACTTTAATAAAAACATGTCATTGCAAAATACATACACTTGTATTTGTTAGTAAAGCTGCTATGTTTCAAAGTTAATAAACAAGTCGTGATAGCGCCTTTTCTTAAAACATAAAATACATGACCAAAATAGTTTCGTCTTTGGTTTGATATATTTACATAATCGCAATATCAGATTGCTTGATATAACTTGCAGAGCTCAATAAAGTGGATTTATTAAACGCTGTTACACAAAATCCGAGCTGGTGTTTTTGTAATGGTTACATATAATTAAATATAGGAATAACAAATAAGTTCTCTATTTTCAGTAGAAAGTTCATATTATTGGTTCTTGTATAACAATGTTGGAATGTTTGGCACCGATCAATTGAAGGCTACATAATGACTCATACCAAAATAACATCAAAGAAAGCTTGTAACAAGAAAACGTTTCATTAAAAATTTAAAAAATACGGCTTATCCTAGCACTTGGGATAGGATTTAATCCATTGCTTATATGCGCCGACTAGAATTTTTAATCAAAGTATGAGAACTGTTTAACAAATATCTAATACATTGCAGTATGTTTAAATTCTAAACGTTTCAAGTGAACTTGCATAAATCAAATTTATTTAAAGCAAATTGTATTTGAAATTTTCGACAATTCATGATATTCGTTAATAAATACAGTCAGTGTTTTAACATTGAACACTTTTTTGCAGACAGAAAATGCGCAAAATAAAATTGTTCACGTTGCCTTTGTGGCTTTTCGTAATATTTTTTAACAGACAATATATTAGATTAATTAGATGCAACTCATCCATTTTGAACAGTAATTACTCATAACGCCCTCTGTTTACGAAAACATCATTCTATTTGTGGATATTGGCTTTTGTGCAGGACGGAAAATACGGTTGTTATATTGTTCTTTTAGGCAGCGCCAATGTTTCATTTCCTTGATAAACTGTTTAACATGGTTCTGTACTAAACTGAACATCAGTACAATTTTGACATGGTTGATTATAGCAAATAGAGACATTCAATGTTTTTATTTCTTTAAACTATGAATGCTGCTCATACATGATTCATGGAACGACATACTATCCACGTAAATAAGCAATTAATTAATAATCAAAATAAAAAAACTAAAACGAAAATAAATTTTTATACAAATATTCCTTATGACATGGCTTCTCAAATGGTGTTAAACTGGCGTCAAAGAACAGTGTGTTGATCAACATTTATAGCATAATTATAGTTGAATGTCTCCTAGAATTATATATGAGGGGCGTCGTGGGAAAACCGGTCTTAATGCATGTGCGTAAAGTGTCGTCCCGGATTAGCCTGTGCAGTCCGCACAGGCTAATCCAGGACGGCACTTTCCGCCGACAGAGGATTTATGTTTAGAAGAGACTTCCTTGAAGCAGAAAATACCATAAGAGCGGAAAGTGCCATCCTGGATTAGCCTGTGCGGACTGCACAGGCTAATCCGGGACGACACTTTACGCACATGCATTAAGACCGGTTTTCTCACGACGCGCCACATATTGTTTTACAGTTGCAGTAATGACACTCTAAGGGACTAAGACTACGAATATATAAACGTATTATTAAATTACAGAAAGTTACAGAACTGTATACTGAAACAGATCTCACCGAGTGAATAACGTACACATGAAAATATGATAAAAAATGAAAAATGTAACCGAGAACCAAACTCATTTCATGGGAGTCATAAGGACAAATACATGTAGTGATTGATAGCACCCTCACGCTCTGTGAGATTCTGCCGTGTGGCTTTATATGTGTAAACTATGGTTATATACGGCAAATATAATTCTAACGACACAATCAATGTAGAGCTGTACAAGCTCGATCTAATTTATATTTTGTGTGTTTTGGGGAAACTGTTGTTCGTTATATATATTTCTTATATTACCTTCATAATAATAGAGTATTTAGATCAGACTAATTAGTTCTCTTGCCCCCGTGATGTTTTTTCGTTGACGATTCAGACATATAATACGATCCATAACGGCAGTGATAAACATTTATTGCTTATGCAGCATGCGAAATATTACAACGGAAGCCTATTCTGGATCAAATACGGTTCAAGCTATATGTGACTCATGGAACAAATGGCAAACCTGCGTCAGACGACGGCTTAAATAGAATTGGTGTAACATGTGCAACAATCTCGCTTCTCAACGCATCGCAAAAATCGATACTTCTCACTTAAAATGTACATTGATTTGATAGGAAGCGTTAATTATTATTTGTCGTAACTTCCTTATTCTTTTACTGGATTTGGAAAAGAGAATTTTATGCTCTTTAACATGGTACATTTATTTTATTTTATTTTAAAATTAAGGCGGGGGAATTGCGCTTTTGTAACATTATCCTATTTCCTATAGAAATCAATAGATCCTCGGTCGGAAATATGGTGCATTTTCAACTTTATCGCATAAAAAAATTAACTTCCCTTTGTTTGTCAGAAAAGTACTAACGGATTAGCAAAATTCATTCTTTGCTTGTTCAAGTGGTGTTAATTTTGTTTAATTATAGAAAATTTTGGGCGGGGAAATTTATGTTTAAATGAGGTACCTATAGTTTAAAATTCATTTTCGTGACTCAATACGGAAACGAACGAGCGTTGTCAAACGATACCGAGTTGGTTTATGGCTAACTACTGTTCTAGCAGTATATGTTCCCCGCGGCGTTTAATGGTGTATTAAACAGATAAAAATATTGGCATTCGTATCATCGACCTTATAATCTGAAGTTTAGCTTATTTTAGATAATGGAATCCAGAAGGAAATTTAGATGTACTGTTTTTTATCACAATGCGTTAGAGTTATATTAATTGAGGTATTTCAGAGCATGCAAGTTAATTTATAGAAATAATTTCAATTATTGTATAATTAAATATAAGACATTATGTCGAACTAGTTTGATCCAAAAACAAGTTCTTTAAATGCAAAAAGTCAACATAATGTCCGAAATTAATGAAAGAAACAAAGGAAAAATAAACAGTTGTTTTAATTCGCGTAACAATAATTCCACACTTAATTAAGACAAAACAAGCGAGAAAAAATGAAATTACAAAGTTCTGTTAATGTAACTATTACAATTTATAAACAAAACTTTGAATGATTTAAATTTTTTTAAAGTTTCTATATTAATTTAAACTTAATATATCAATTGAAAATGGGATCATGCATGTCGCAACGCTCACAGCGTAGAAAGAAAGTTGGCGACAAAAGAAACTAAAAGCTGTGAATTATGAGTGCATTATGTGCTAAACGGAAACATTTGTCTGCATGAAGCTCAATTTCCCACCTTTAACAACTTTATAATTTTGCTTCTTATTCAATAGTATACGACATCATAATGAAAACTAATTTGTAAGTAACGAAAACATATTTTGTTTGAGATAATTATCTTACGCAAACGGAATTATAGACATGCCAGTTAACAAGTCAATCTGCAATGGGCCAGAATAACTGATGAAGCGTAGTACTTAGGCGCACCGATTGTAAGTTATTAAGAATGCGTGCATAGTAGGTTATAACCTTTGATAGTGTATGGCACGACAAACTTCATGTAACAGCAAATATGCATTTCTCGCCCATAATAATTTCTTATTGTTGAATGAAAAAAAACCTGGCTTATGTTATGTAATTAGCAATAGGAATAGCTTCAATCTCTCGTTAAATGTGTTAATTTTTAGTGATGCCTTTGGTAATGATAAAAAACATAAACTGACCTATATAAAAATGAAGATTAATGTTTATTTATTTTGTGAAACCGTTTTGTTTTTGTAATTCCAATACCTAACTCCGGAAATATTATTATACAGTAGAATTTTACAAAATGCGCTATTGCGAGAAACGCATATAAATAATATCAAATACATTTGTCAAAACCTTCGAAAAAATAAACGTTTTGGCACGAAATATAGAAATAAATAAAATACCATTGTCTGCAGGACCATTATTCATAAAAACATGTAAACGGACACACAAAGCCAAATCATCTACTCGCAAATCCATGGCTTATAGGCATACGTTCTATCTTTACGTCATGTTGACGTCAATATATTTCCCTTCGCGGATAGTCGGATTTGGAATATCGGAATGTCACCTGCGGTTGCGTGGACTCAAAAGTATTTACAAATATACAAAATAGAACAGTGCATTTCATAACATTTATTTGAAAAGAGAAACATGTTGTCAGCAGCTGTAATAATTACATATTACGTTACATATGTCTGACATTAAATACCAATGTAGGAAAATAATGCTTGGCACATGTCTGTGGAAGAATACAACGTGACTCATAGCAGTATAATAATCATCAAAAGCATACCAGGTGCTGCAGACGACAATATGGTATCGTAAAGTTATTGCAACCGATTTAAAAACAGCATTTTAAATAAAACACCAAACAAACAAGAAACAACAACACGAAAATGCATCTCGGCAAGCTGGTGAGGTACAGTAAATAGGTAAAACGATGATGTACAAACAGCTACAATTCAATTATATGTTATCATGATTGGAGTAAAATGTGTATAATAATAATAGCGAATGATGTCAAATATATTTATATTATTTAGAATCTTTATGTTTCTTTTAATTTGTAAATGCCATCGGCAACTGTTTTTATGTATACCAACGGGGTATTTCAATTTAAGCAATATAATGTTATTACTACAATATTTATATCCAAATAGTAACATATAATGATATCAGCATTTCAATTTCGAAAACTGATCGTGATCCCCAATAGCAATATATTGTATTTTTGTGTTGTGACGTTGGCAAGATTGACGTACTGAAACACAAGACCAAGTGTAGCAATGTACGTGAACAGGTGTATATAAGTCATTATATATCATAGTATAGTTTCATTATATAACTTGTCCTACTTTCCTTTTAAAAACACCGACACAGCACATCGTCAAATTATCGAAATAGTTTCCATTGAGCAGATTTGATGCTCAATTATGATAGATACACACAATACTTAACCGTGATAGTTTTATGCAATGAAAATATGACAGTACAAACGTTTGACAACGATGTATATACATGTATATGCATACAAACTGTTAAGTAATATTTCATTTGTGAATATTATTAGAAGGAATATTAAATTATTATATCATGTTTAATTGCAATTGACGCTTTCAAATAACAACAGTGTCTCAAAACATTCCGAACGCCCGTTGTTCTTCCGTCTTTGCGTACGCCGTATTTCCATTACATCTTTAACCATTGCACAGCATTGAAATTAAATAGGTACAAAAAGTAAATTCCAATTTCAATAAACAATTGCATTGAGGGAAATATTAATGTGCTTTGAAAATATATTCTTTATACAATTTTTGTACATTTCACTTAGTTTAAAATTTCAATGGCTCTTGCATGACCAGACAAATTGGAATATAATTAAGTAAGAGATAAAAGAGCCATAGGAGCTGCGTTTGCTTTTTGTCATGATTCATTGAAGCTTGATAGAAGCTTGTTATATTTGTAACATATTGAATTGCAGCTAGTTCTTGTAGGTCTTCTTTAAGTGTGTGAATGATGTATAAAAGCTATATACACCATATCGATTATAACTGTAACGAAACAATAAAAAGGCAACGTCTTTAATATCATTGCGTAACAACGCAACTTTACAAAACGAGTTTTAGTTCATTCAGGAAAACAAAGAATTTTCTGAAAACAAAAAATAAATAACATATGTGCATGTATTTGATGAGAAAATTACAGTTAAAATGGGCTTCAAGAATATATTTCACTACACAATTATAAATAGGAACAATAATATTACACAACAACCTGAGATGAAATGTTTTAAACTAAAGTTATAATCGATGTGCAAGTTGATACCTTGTTGTTAAAGGAACTTATTAACAGATTTTCGCATTTTATTTAAGTATGCCATTGAATGTCTTAACTTGACAGATTTAAGCATCGGAAATAAAAATCTCAAGTACAGTAATAAGAAAAGTATTTAGAAAACAAAAGGAAAGAAAAAATATTGGTCCAGCAGGGGTAAGAACCCGGGACATCCGGATTAAAAGGCGATCGCCTTACCCACTATGCCATTCCAATTTTTGCATAACACACTCCATTATTTACTGTATATAAGTGAAACACTCAAAATAATTATATCGTTTAGCGTTATAAACGCTTTATAATTTTATTAATTTCAACTGATGATTACTCATTCATGAACGAAACGGTTTTTACAGTATATTTCTAGGTCCGTAGTGTTATTTTCTTCCTTGTATACACTGTTCTTATATTTTTGGAATCAGAGACAAAAGGTGGACAAATTGTCATTTCGTCAATCTGTGAACAGGTCCCTTTAATATCACAAGTTAAATGTAATATTGTTATCAAATACTGTATAAAAACGCCCAATAACTGTTTGCCGCAAACACAAATCTAAAAATAGACAATACTTTCATTGTCAAGTCTCATACCAGATGAAAATGGACGTTAAGGAACATACATTATAAATATTTGCACTCTACGCAATGGTACGGATATCCATTGTTATAATACAACATTTCTCTGCTGATGTAAACGAGATATGTATTGGATACATTAAATAGACATTGCCTACAACGTTTCACAACATATATATCCTCTTCAAATTTTAATGTTTTATATTCGGTTACATAGAATCATATTCAAAGCCTGCAACTTCCATCAAAATGTCAAGAACAATTTGTGCGTGTATGCCAGTGAATATCACACGACACTATTATAACAATTATAATGATATGAAGGCAATGAAGTTTAACTGTTTTTATTGCCACACATCTGTCAAAGATGAGGAACGTTTCATGTCCCGTGCAAAGAAAAGAAACTCTCAGGGAATATTTGATGAAACAAGAGGGCGAAATGACGTGATTCGGGTAATATTTCATTGCAAAATGGAATACTAGTATGGCCAATCAAATACAGTCTAAGGTACCGCGATACATGACCATGGTTTCGTGCGAATAGTCACGTTTGCTTGACAAACAATTGTGCCTAGTGTCGTCTAAGACCTATTATAGAACGCTTTAGGAAATTGTACAATAATTTCCTTCTGGTGATGTCAAGATGAATGGGAGAAGCCATTATTTTTACGTCGAGCATTGTGTCAGACTTTGCCTTGATGTTTTTCAATCACATCTGCTGTCTTATCCGCAGGATAAGAACCATACATTGATGAGATATATTGTCATAAATGTAGTAATAAATGGGTTTTATACCACAATACCATTTATTACATAACACTCTAAAGAATTAATGTATATTTTCGACTGTTTTTAAATATAAAATTATACATATTTTACTCCAGTTGTGAAATGTTCGTCTATTGTCCCGTCCAACGAGCTGTTTCATGCACAGAATGATGCGCACTAATGCTAGTTTATATTTGTTGCATGACGTTTTGTCGCGGTACATTCGTAACAAAACACGTCCGGTGAAGGGTTAAATTCAAGTACACGTAAATTAGTTTTCGTAATATATTTATTTTGAATCAGACATTGTTAAATGGAAATATCGCGTTAAATTGAAAGCAATGGCGGCAAAGATTTTTTTCGATATGTAATCACACGCTACGATTTTTTTTTCAGCATGAATGATCTAGGTAATAAAAAGACGTTAGGCTATAAAACAATTATTCCATAGGCGTTTTGGGAACAGTTAAAAGAGACTAAACTCCAGATGGTCCAATATTAAAAACGAAATACAATTGTCAAAAATACATTATTTTCTTACATAATTGTAAAGAACCCATTAAATAATTAGACACGTATGATTGAAAAACAATCATTTTATAGTTTTAGTTTTCTTCCTTTTAATCGTCCTAAAATCGATAGCTTCTGCAGACGCTATAACCCATCGAATCATTTAAAAATAGCGCCGTTTATATTTAGGATAATCACGTGACGTTTTAGTTTTGTTGAGTCGCGCATGCGCACGCATGAATCAGGTGCTTGTATTGTGGAAAGCTGCGGTATTTTTAAATCGGGAATAACGGGTACGCATGCTTTTACGGTTTAGGCACAACTACAAAAACACACATTTTGTATGCACGTCTGGAGTTCAGTATCTTTAAACGATTGCCTCTAGGTGTAAGGTATGATATCGTGCAACAATTCCAAACATCACTGACATCTAGGTACAACAGTTTTTATAATACAGTTACCAGAACGCCTATGAAATAACTATATAGTGTAACGTATGAATGTTTTCATACAATATAAATCACATTAATCATGTCAAAACGATTCTTCTTTTTTTTCATATTAATGGGTCAAAACTTAATTATACTTGGTAAACATACAATTAGAGGTCTATAATCAATTCTGTATTAAACGATAGCTCAGTGAAATTACGATTTAGTATGAAAATTAAATTAGGGGGATGTCTGTCTTTATGTACTTTTTTCAGTGTAGATGTGTTTGATTATTCAGTCGTATTTCACGAAAACAAAAATCGTGAAGAAATTTGTGCTGCCGAAATTCACGTGGAAATCTGTGTTTTACTTGAATGTAATCAAAATATATGCTATATTTATTATCTTTGCTGGTATTGTGTTTATTTAACGGTGAACTATTTCTCAGATGCGATGATGAAAATATCCGAAAAAAATGGCTTTTACTACTGCAAAAATAATTTTACTACTGGCAAAGTAGTAGACGTAATGTTTTGTTTGTAGTAGTAGTAGTAGGGGTAGTGGAATTAGTAGTAGTAGTAATACTAGTAGTGGTGTTGTGTAGTAGTAGTAGTAGGGGTAGTGGAAGTTAAAGTAGTAGAAGTAGAAGCAGTAGTAGTAGCAGTAGCAGTAGTCGTAGTAGTGGTAATAGTAGAAGTAGTTGTAGCAGCAGTAGTAGTAGTAGTAGTAGTAGTAGTAGTAGTAGTAGCAGTAGTAGTAGTAGTAGTAGTAGTAGTAGTAGTAGTAGTAGTAGTAGTAGTAGTAGTAGTAGTGGTAGTAGTAGTAGTAGTAGTAGAAGTAGTCGTAATTGTTGTTCTTTTTGTTGTTGTTGTTGTAGAAGTAGTAGTAATAGTAAAAGTAGTAGTAGTAGTATTAGTAGCTGTTGTTGTTGTTGCTGTTGTAGAAGTAGTAATAATACTAGTGAAAGTAGTAAAAAAGTAGTAGTAATAGTAGTAGTAGTAGTAGTAGTAGTAGTAGTAGTAGTAGTAGTAGTAGTAGTAGTAGTAGTAGTAGTTGTTGTTGTTGTTGTAGAAGAAGTAGTAATACTATTGAAAGTAGTAGAAAAGTGGTAGTAGTAGTAGTAGTAGTAGTAGTAGTAGTAGTAGAAGTAGTAGTAGTAGTATTTATTAGGCTGTTGTTTTTTTAAACATGGTTATATTTTTAAGATTTTTGATTTTGATAGTATGACGACACTTTAAGTGTTCTGCAATGAGAACACAAATGATCCTTATACCAGTTCCCAAAGCTGACCATACATTCATGAGGATGCCATTTAATAATAAGCGAATAAACTTGCCTTTCCGAGCACTGCTTGACACATTGATGTCAACGACTTTACGAATTCATCACGAATCGGCATGTATTCGTTCTGGCCTATATGTCGTGTCAATGGATCATTATTAATTTGTTCAGCTTCCCATTGACAGTGTTCCAATTACGTATGACTAGGCAGCCATCCAGGAATAGCCCAATACATGGGACGCCTAACTTCTCCCACATTGCCCATGGGCCCTATTGTAACCACTACCCAATCTGGTTGTGCGTGGATTGAATCACATGTCCACAGGGTGCACCAGTAGGATTTGAAAGCAAGAATTGTGTTGCATATATCGTGCTTCATTGCAACATGATCGTGATTGACAACAAAATGCTTTAAATGCATATTTAATGCCGATAAGGCTTTGTATGTTTAGGCAACCGGACACACTCCTTTATACAAGCAAACGACATTTAGTTATTTAATAAGGCTTTCTCTAATTCTTCTGGTGTTGCTGGTGGTGGAATCGTTTTTAAGTTTGTGTTTGGTGTAAACAGATAATGTTTTACAATGATTTATTTTAACCACGTATTTGATTGTTCATTTGCATCAACAAGATAATTCAAGGCAAACTATTATTGTTTGGCTTTCTGTTTAAGTTGGTTATTATGATGTTTACGTTACGACCGTTAGTGACAAATACTCTGAACCATTACTACATGAAAGTTACTTAACATTGTTGATAAATATCAAAGTATTCAATCCTGTAAAATTGAACTTAATATCATTTGAGTAATTTGTATACATGCATGCATAACATTAACTTACTAAAAACATTCTGTGAAACTGAAATCAAACCACGTACTTATTTGTGTACACTTTTTCGTAGAAGCACATACACGCGTCGGTACTTGTTATTAGCAAACATGTATTAATAGTAATTAATTTAATATGGTTTGACACCAGAAATCAGCCAGTTTGTTCCCAACTGAAACAAGAAATGTCTTTAAAAGAAGACAATCGGCGTTGACATTCATATTGAGATACCATTTTTACCCTAAACAAACTATAAGAGGGCCAAGATGATCGTTTACGTGGCTTCTTGGACCCCAGATTTTTCGGTCCCCACCTAGACAAGGCGACTCCTCGGACACCGTAGTTTTTAGCACCATGAAAAACTTCTCAGATCCCAAAATTAATGTGTGTTAAATTCAATAATCATTAATATTTGTACCGTGAATAAAGCGATCATACCGCCGCATGTTTTCACCAGTGATACATAAATAACCTAAATAATTTACGTTGACATCATTATTAAATAAATTTGTCAGTCAATTTAACAAATTAACAATGTCGCAAATAATTTTGGTATTTTAATTATTTTGTATCAGACACGTATAGTTAGTCAGATCTTAAGTAATAGACCCTACCTTCATCTTTATGTTATCAATGCATAATACATAAACATTTCGAAGTCAATTAATCATTTATACTGTGTATCCTAATGAAAAGCAATCTTCAGAGAACATTCAGCCTATTTGAAATAATGATGACTTCCATTTTTTGATAACACAAACATACAATTTCATTAGACTCTGGCGATTTAAAATTATATTCGGTAGGAATATGATGTATCAAGGGTTTCTATGTATAGTTGGTATTGCAAATAATGTATTAATGCTACGCAAATAAAAAGTGCAAGTAACATGAATAACATTTCGACGTGTTCTGATACTTATTTCACCACATTTTATTTATTGACATATATCTTTTTAGTTGATAGAAATGTGCACTTTTATTTAATTTTTTATAGAACGCAACCACCATTAAATTGTAAATAAACACGCACAATAAGTTTAAACGCGCGCTAATTTTAGAATGATCGTGTGTTGAACTTGGTAGAAACAATTGTTATTTAATGGAGCGTGCCGCTAGGCTAAACAAATAGTGGATTAATTCTCAGAACGAATATAATATTATATTCTTCACATACAATGAGAAAATGTGTTCATAATTATGTTCAGTTCTAGAGTGTATGTCGCAGATATGATTATATCTTTATTTTAACCGCTTATGTAAACAATTTACATTTTAATCCCCCAAAATATGCAACAGTTGTTGGTATACTTGTAAGTTTGCGTTCCCTAAAAATAGAACATTTGCCAAATTCTGTTGGCATACAATTTTCCCGCTGCATAATTATCGCAAGAAATCTAGGTCGAAAGTGATCTTAGACAGCTACGCCGACAAACAAAACCACTCATTTGTATAACTCCATGTCGGACATCTATTTGATCAGAGGATGCGTTCATCTTTCATGCTTGGGGAATACACTGGCCCTGGTTTGATATACCCCAATGGCGTCCAAGAGCGCCGGTGATAAGCGCTGGGCAGGTACCGTATCTCCTCAAATAACACACATTGTCTTGAAATTATGTTTAAATTATGTATTTGTATTTATCAATTTATTTAATATTGCAACCCGTGCAATATACCTTATGGCAAAGTGACGTATTGGGATATGTTAGGAACCGTATCGTCCCGAATCACACAACTTGATTTATATTTATTTTTAATTTAGGTATTTCATTGTCAATTTATTTAGCATTGCAATATGCAATATGCGTTCCAGCAACCATAATATATTTTGATATTATCTTATTACAATAAATACAATAATAATGCTTTAATTTATAATTATAATTTTGCATCATTTTATATTTATTGTATTGTTTAATAATATAATATAAAAATGCATGAAACATGTCAATTTAAAAAATGTATGTACCGATTGACTGTTATGTGTTATTATAAGTACATGTTTGTTTAATCTAACCAAGATAATTTATTAACAAAATAAATTTTGTTTTGTTGAACTATTTGAAATTATTATCATGTCTTTTGATTATTTCGTTTACATTCACAAGCCATGTTTCCTTATTTTTTGGAATATATCAATTTAAAGTTAATACGTTTTGAATTAGAAATATGCTCGAATGCTTACTACAAATGCGGTAAGGCATGTGTATGGTGGTAAACTGTTCACAAGACCAATACAATCTGCTGAACCGATGCTTGATTTCACCGTGGTGATAGAAAAGCGAATTCAAACGTTATTAAAAAAGAGATTAACATTTTGGATGTGGAATAAGAAATAGTACCCTATCTTTTTTATTTCTGGCATTACGGAAATACAATTTTGAAAAGAACTCGGTTATAATGGTATTATTATTATACATCTGAAAAGCTGAAAAGTGGTCATTCGAACAACGTGTTTTCCGTCTTCCGAAGTACTGCTGTAGCGTTAGATCACTTACTCTTCACCTCGCTAAGTTGTGTTTCCTAGGAACCAGTTCTGTCATATCCACAGACCTTGACACATTCTTGTGTGATTGTAACAGATATGGAATACATATATTCCTGATGATAAGTTACTTTTATTTAATGCTATGTAGTAAAATATAGAAAAATAACAGTGAGATATATCCCTATATCACTCACAGTGAGGGACTACTTTTCAAATTATATTTGATTTGAACAATATATAATTGTATGTGTTGTCACTATTTATCATACAGAATTACCAGAAACAAGAGTATTAGTAGTAAATGTTAAGAATACCTCTCCAATTATATATTAATGTACCGTACCTCGTATTTTCTCTTGGATTTTCCTCAGTCTTATTGGGCCAAGGAGACTAACAGAAAATGTCTTGCGGGTACAAGTTTTACCCACAAGGCATTGGAGCCTGTAATTTTGGTCCGAACTTAATTTTAACATCCAAAGTATTTATTTAATCCGATGCACTTTATTAATTCTCGCATACTACACGTGCACTTGTTGTTTACTGTTGTTATTAACAGTAGTCTCCCTTTGTTAATAAATGCTGTACTGACGGTTCCCTTAAATACAAAGAAGAATCCCAACTAATAATTCATGTTCATTTAGCACATATTGATACATTATTTTGTGAGTATTAAGTTTTTATATCCAATAACCACGCTTAAGTATTTACGTATTTAATGTGTTATTGTAAGAAGTGTTCAGCGTTCAAGTCTCGGGAATTTCTCCGCCATCTTGTTTTCGTGGCAGACTTTTAATCCAAATGTGTTGATCAATCCAAATAAATAATATAGAAATTGAAAACACTTTATGCGTATAGGTAATCCATTTCAGAACACTCTTTCTCAGTATATATTTTGTTGTTTTACATTTTAACGCGCATCTACGAGTTAAAACATCTTCAACTGCTTGCGAAAGCACATGTGCGATTGAATATCGTTGACGATGTTAATTATTGTTTCCATCATAACACGTATGCACACGCTATTTTAGAAAATGTAAATTTCGGAGAACTGAAAGCACTTTCACTTTCAATACATACTTTTATCACAAATATATTTAAACCTAGCAGTGAGTGTTAACTTCTCGATTTAAAAGCTCACCATTATCGAACGACAACGTGTATCCAATTGCATGTATTAAAACTAAAATTAATTTAGAAACCTGGATTCTGCGTTGCCTACGAATGTACTGTGCAGCATAGTAGACTGCGCAAGCGCTCGTGAAACTATTACTTGTCTCCCTTTCCGGTGATGATATAACGCGTTATCACACCGAAAACAAACAAATATCCGCTATTTATTCTCTCATTCTCTGTGAAACATATTATTGCTGTGTTTGACTTACAAGATGAACTACGGTACATTCATCTGAAAATGTTGATTGATAGGAATTGATGGACAGCTGTTTATCTCCACAATCATTTACAACCTTAGCCCTCGTGGGAGGAACCATTGAATACAATTCTTATCAAGCGTGATTTTTTTTATGCTGCGGTGCTCAGCAGATTGATTGATTGCTGTATCAGAAGATTGATTGATTGCTGTATCAGCATATTGATTGATTGCTGTATCAGCAGATTGATTGATTGCAGTATCAGCAGATTGATTGAGTGCAGTATCAGCAGATTGATTGATTGCTGTATCAGAAGATTGATTGATTGCAGTATCAGCAGATTGATTGATTGCTGTATCAGAAGATTGATTGATTGCTGTATCAGAAGATTGATTGATTGCTGTATCAGCAGATTGATTGATTGCTGTATCAGCAGATTTTGAGCTAAACAAAACTGAAACAACGAAAGAGTTATTGTTCACGGTGCTGGTATCTGTTCAGCAGGACGAATGCCGTTATCCTGGACTTTGAACCAAGATCTGTTTAGAATCAAGAGTGAATATCCTACTGAGACCTGGTATAACGAGTGTCTGTGTATTTGTGACTATGTATTCTTGCTAGACAAATGAAAACGTTACTTGCAAATCCACCCTCTTACACTGATCGTATTGGGAAAATTCTGTATCGACGGAAAACAAAAACAGCTATAGTGTAACACGACATAATGCTTGATATTTTTTGTGTTATTACGTAATATCAGACCGTTACACGTTTTTGATACTAACTAATGCAATAGCGAAATACATTTTAACACAGACATAAAATGGCAGACAGAAAGTGAATGTGGTGATTATATTTCCCACCGCGGGGGCTATAAATCACAAAATGACATTATCTGTCTTCTTAGAGGATCAATTTCATTGCTGGTCATCGGTAATAGTTAGTGTCCCATTACCAAAAATATTTCAATTTCCATACACCAGCTCACACATCAATCGCTTTTCGTATTGCTTCAAATATATCGTCAGTTTGATGTATTTGGTATTTATCCTGTGTGTTATAAGTTTAATAATCAATAAGTACACTGCAACATTTATGATAATTATATTTCCATGAGCTACACATAATTTTGCATAATATATGTTTTGTGTCGTGCTTTATCTTACACTTATCAGTGAAAACAGAACACGAACATAAGCTGATTTCATAGAGGTTTTTTATTGAATTTGCTGACACTGCTTACACTCAATACAAAAAAATAAGCTTTACACATTTTAACTCCAATGAAATTGAAACATAATGTAGTACGTGGAGATTTGAGGTGATGCAGTACACTGCTTATTATTTAAAATTCTGTAATCAAGAGACAATCTGCCTAGCTTGTAAACGCAATTAATAACACTAACAAAGGATCAACCATATCCGGTTATCGCAGAGAACTACCATTACATGAGTTATGGTACTTTTATTGCGCAAATTGAGAATTAAATTGCTTCGAACTTGCATTGTGAAACGCGATATAACATTAAACCGTTCTTCTAGTCTTCAATCACGTGTTTTCTGCATCCGACAGCGAGTGTTGCCACTCTCCGCTAAAATGAATTTATTGATCGGGTTGTTAAATAAATTTAGTTATCAAATGTCATCTGGTCTACGGCGGTTTCATAAATGAAACATTGACTTCATTTGCACTAATTTATCGAGTTAAATCAACCGAGATGTAAAAAGAATGTTGTCAGAAACCTATGTTGATTACAAGAATGGATCTGTACCTTTTCCATAACTCAGAAACCAGAAAACCGTAATGGTAGTGTGCCTAAGACCCTGAAACATTTCTTTGTTTTTTTAAAGACTATATTCAGCCTGTAAAGTATCTTCTACATTAATTTTACATTTTTCATCAGTATGTATCGTCGTTGCAGAGAACAATGTAGTTCTGAATACATACTTGTTTGTGAAATGAGATTTTTTTAGTAATGCGTGTCAAAGAGACACTGTAGTTCTGTTACATCCATGGTACGGTCAGTTAAATACGTTGGCATTGATGTGTGACTGAAATTTTATCTTCCCGCTACAGTCATTAATAAAATTGCGTTTTTAACAGCCCAATGAGATAACACTTATTTGGGACATTCTCATGCTTATTACGTTATATTAAAATATATCTCAACATAGAAGATAATCAGTAGACAACGCTTCGCCAGAGTTAAATTGAAGTATTTTGTAAGTAAACCTATATCAATGTGTTTCATATGAAACTGTCGATAACAGCATGAAAGACAAAATGCCAAAACTCAGTATCTACACTTGCGTCAAACAGTTATGCGTGTTTTGTACAGTATTTGATTACAATATTTTGTAACCTAAGATATTTACAAAAATGTAACGACGTATCAGCTTGCACATCGATAATGATATTACCATGGTTGTTGTGTAACAATATTATTCCTATTTATAAATGTGTAACGAACCATAAATAAAAAATTATAACATGTAATCAAATTTCGATTGCCAGTTTCTCCAAAAATACATACAGATATGTTATGTTTATGAAATTTATTGTTTTTATGAATTAAAAGAAACAATTGTCAGATTAGAATGTTACGCAATGAATTCAAGATGTTGGCTTTGTACTGTATCGTTACAGTTATATGGTGTAAATGACTTATACATTAGTTACGTTTTTAAGACGTGCAAGAAACAACTGCATGATATCAATACGTTACAAATATTCATAGCCTTTAAAAAATACTAATTAATCATGACAAGCGAATGCTGCTTCTAAGGCTGTATTTGATCTTTGTCTTAAGTATATTTCATTTATTTGTCTGGTCATGCAAAACGCATTGACATTTGAAACGAAGTACAATGTAAAAAATCCATAAAGAGGATTGTTTCGACATTTAATTATTCAAACTAAAATTAACGTTGTTTGCTTATTAAAAATAAATACTGTGGAATATTGAATGTATGTTAATATTTTAAACTGGAAATATGAATAAGGCTAAGACAGAAATACGACGAACGTTCGGAAAGTACATGTAAGTTTATCCTCTAGGCATCAGCGTGTTTTCAAAATTGCATAATGTTTGTTTTGTAGTTTTTTGTTGTCTTAATACTGTTTGTTAGTTCAGTCGATGTGTATTATTTGCGATGCTGTTTTAATCGGTTACAATACACGAGTTCAGAATACTATCTTGCCGTCTGCAGCGCCTGGCATGTTTTTGCTGTAAATTAGACTGCTATGAGTCACGTTTTATTCCTTCACATACATGTGCCAAACTTTGTTTTCCGATATTTTTATTCAACTTGCATATGTCGTATGTAACATTATACGTAATTAGTATAGCCGCTGACTAGAAGTTTGTTTTTATCATCAATAAAAAGGAAGTCACTGTAATGTTTGTATTGTTGTAGATACTTTTGAATCCCACGCAGTTATAAACTATAACTACAGAAAGCGATTTGTATTAACGAAATAAAACTTCGGTTCTGCTTAAAATAACAATCAAATAACAGCCATATTTTCCTTCCTGCACAAAAGCCGATATCAATATCCACTAAGGAAATTGTTTCCAGATGAGGTTATGAGTCATGAATGTATGTAATGGGTTTGTTATTGTTCCATCTAATACATCACAAATATTGTCTATTTAAATATTTACAAATAGACACACAAACAATGTGAACCTTGTTATTGCGTGCCCTTTGTATCTGCAAAACGTGCGTCTGGCCCTTTGAAACGCTTGCTGTTATAATAAACGGAGCACGCGATTGTCAAAGCTTATGTTACTTTAAAATAAAATACAATAAACTGTCAATTTTAAATACTTTTGAGCTATGCCCTTTTCACTTGGATCGTTCAGTGTTTAATAATACAGTAACGTGTTTGATATTTTGATACATTTACAGTTATTTAATTCCAAACTGTAGCAATAGCATACAAGCTTCTGAATTAGCATTTGAGCTTCTTCTCCCTGGACAAACCTATTCCAAGTGTAACAGGATAGGCCGATATATTTCTAATGTTCTTTATCAATGAAATGTTCTCTTGTACGAGAGCCTGCTTTGTTGACGTTTTGGTATGAGTCATGGCTGAAGCCTTCAAATGATCGATGCCAAACATTGCGTTCCGATATTATGATGCAAGATTCTGTGATATGAATTTTTCGCTTAAAAAAAGAAAAGTAAGCTGCTCTTCGTATATCTCATTATATATGAACGTATGTAGCAATAATATAAATAACTCTGCTCTTGTGCTTGAAATATATAATATACCAACCGTATAGAAGCTCTGTAAGAAATTTCAAAGAAACCGATGTTGCGATTACGTAAATTATCAAACTAAAGACTAAAATATGTTATCATATATATCAGGCAGCTGTATATCGGTCTGGTATCTGTATAGTAATATGATAAATTTATTATTTAAATAGTTAACACAGATATTTGAAACATCACAACCAATATTTTACACGTAGTTACTATAAAGGATTAGTCTCAATAATTATTCGCTGTTATGTTTGTACATACACATCCGGCAAACTTAGTTACTTTGCAAAAATACAGATATAATTTGTCTCTACATCAAATATATTCCATGGCCCTTACGATTAAATATTAATGACCTAACGTGATGTCACCCGTGTAATAATTTCTTCTCATTGTAGAGGCGTTAATGTCAGCTGTCACATTTCACGGAAACAAAAAAAACGTGAAGAGACGTTTGTTGCCAGAATACTCGTGAACAATCTGAATTGTCTTGGAATTGATTGTTTTTTTTCACAGGTAGTCAATTGTTTTTATCATCTTCGCTGGACATGTGTTCATATAAAGGAAAACAATTTAACAGATGTGATAGTCATAGTAGCAGAAGCAGCAGCAGCAGCAGTTGTAGACGTGGTAGTAGCAGTAGTAATAGCAGCAGTAGTAGTAATAGCAGCAGCAGTAGTAGTAGTAGTAGTAGTAGTAGTAGTAGTAGTAGTAGTAGTAGTAGTAGTAGTAGTAGTAGTAGTAGTAGTAGTAGTAGTAGTAGTAGTACTAGAAGTAGTAGTTGTATATCTAGTAGTAATAGTAGTAGTAGTAGTAGTAGACAATAGCGACCATTCACGCGTTCTTAACTGAGTAAACGCAATGGTCCTTATATCGGTGTTCAAAGCTGATCATAAATAAGCGATTATGCTTTATGATACTAGGTAAAAAGCGTATCAAAACATTGCCTAATTAGGGCATTAGCATCGATTGACACATTGATATTTCAGTCTTTTACTTATTCATCACAACTTGACATGCATTCGTTCTCGTCCATATGCCGTGCCATGGTATCATTATCAATGTTCCAAATACGTTTGACTAGGCAGCCGTTCAGGAATTTCCCATTACAAAGGACGCCTCATTTCTCCCACATTGCCCAAGGTCCCTATTGTAACCCAGTTAACCAATCTGGTCGTACGCGGATTTACTCACATGTCCAAAGGGTGCATCAGTAGGATTTGAAAGCCTGTTGAATACATCTATCGTCGTTCATTGACACAAAACTCATTCGTGATTTTAAGCAAAATGCGTTTAAAGCATAATTAATGCAGATAATACCTTTGATTTTATAGGACATCGGTCACCTGTTGCGCATCTAAAAAAGTTTTAAAGATGGTGTTACCAGATTACCTCTATGAACTTATTTAAGCATTTATGAACTTTTGTCACTGCGGATTGTTTACAACGAGTATTTAACGAACATTCTTATGTGTCACGCGCAGAGTTTTCTATCGATATATAACATTTTTCCGTTGTTTAATCCAAGGTAAACAACGCGAAAAAATAGTTACGAAAATGTAAAACACCGTATTACATACCGTATATCCCGAAATAACACACCTTGGTTTCAATATGTATTTTGTTGTCAATTTAGTTAGTCTTGCAACACATGCGATAAGGCAAAATAAATTACCGGTATTTGGATATGGCAGGTACCTATCACTCCGAAGAACACAACGTGGTTTTAAATTTTGTTGAATTTATGTATTTGGTTTGTCAATATATTTAGTATTGTAACACTTGCAATATATGTTAAGGCAAAAATATTTGGATATTGTAGGTACCTATCAGCCCGAATAACACAACTTGATATTAAATTATGTTGAGTTTATATGCAAGTATTTGGTTTGTCAATGTATTAAGTGTTGTATCACGTGTAATATAGGTTAAGGCAAAAATAACTTATTTGGATATAGTAGGTACCGTATCACTCCAAATAAAACAAGTTGGTTTTAAATTATGTTTTAATAATCTTTTTGTCAATTTTTTCAGCATTGTAACACGTGTTAAATACGCTTTATTTTGATTTGATTTTATTACAACAAATATAAGTATATAACTATAATAATGATTAATAATTAATAATTATTGTATTGTATCATTTAGTATTTATTGTATTGGGTTTTAATTCAATATGAATTGCATGAAAAAAGATCAGGGTTTAAATATGAAAAACAACAATGTATGTACTGATTGACTGTGTAATTGTAAGTATGTATAACCTAAATTAATATTGTTTGTTGAACTATTAGAAATTATATTCATGTCTTTGAGTAGTTTGTTCAATTCATCAGCCATGTTCATATATAATCTGTTTTCTTATTGGTTTCCTATATCAGTGTGATTTTTTAAATAATTTTTCAACTAGAAATATGGTCGAATGCTTTCTACAAATTTGCAAAGATATGTGTATTGTGGTACTCAATTCCTTCATTAGACCAATACAATCTCCTGGAGAAACTAGTGCTTGATTTTCTCTCCTTCGTTATAAACGAATTAAATGAGATTATTATTTCAAACTTAAACGAGAATATCACTTTGATTATGAAATAGGAAATTTTTATTTCTGACATTACGTAGATAGTTGCAATGTTCAAGAAACCATAAATATTATGGCATAATGTACATTAATTTTGCAGAGCTAAAACGTAGTCAAACGAACATCGTTCTTTCCTTGGCTAACATTAGGAAGTAGAGTTGTAGCGCTAGATCACTTGCTGTCTAGTGTGCTTAAAACGTGTGCAATGTGTTGTGTTGTGCTTCGTTAAGCACAAGTTTAGTCGTATCCTCAGTCAATGACAGTCTTGTGTGATATTACACAATATGTTAAGTTGATATTCTGTATATATTACTTGCTTATTATCACAGTAAATTATGCGCATATCATAGCTGTATTTTTATGCGTACAGGAGGAAATACGGTACATTCATGGCCAAGTGTTGATTGATAGGAATTGATTGGAGAATAATTCGGTTAATGACTTTAACAGCTGTCTGTCTCCACAATCATTTACAACCTTAGCCCCGTGGGAGGAACCACGGAATAAACTTCGTATCATGCCGGATTGTTTTTATGCTGCAGTGCTCCGTGGATATTGATTACCGTATCAGCAGATTCCGAGCTCAACAAAACTGAAACAACGAAAGAGTTATTGTTCACGTTGCTGGAATCTGTTCATCGGGACGAACACCATTATCGTAGACTTTGAACCTAGATCTGTTTAGAGTCAAGAGTGAATATCCTACTGAGACATGGTATAATGAGTGTCTGTGTAGTTTCTGAACACGTATACTTGTTTGAATATTGAACTATGAAAGTCTAGTTTAAAATGATACATAACATATAGTTTTACGTTTTACTATTACTCGTTCTGTAGGATATTAAGTCAGATTAAATCATTTTAACACTCTCACTGGTTACATTTAACATCATTGATGTTTATATAAATTATAATACAAAATGGTATGTATTGACATATGTTTAAATTATTAATGATGTTTAAAATAAAATTTCGTGGTGGTTACATTGAATACGTCAATTTAGTTACAAGTATATGTACATTTAATAACATGTATATATTGTATATTGTACTCGTACTCGAGAATGGGGCAGTCCAGTCAGGCTTCTGATAAGCGGAAGTAGAAAATAAGAGGTATAGAAGTGCTATAGTGTAAACACAGTGGTTAAACAGGGAAATTAAGAAATACTGTTGATATTCTGAACGGATGATAAACAATTAAAGGATAGTTGTTTTCCACTTGAATGTTAATCTACCCCAACAATGATAATATTAATATAAATCTTGTGTATTATTTTGGTTATACATTTAAATCACTCAACTAACAGAAATAACCAATTGACTGTGAATAAAGTTTTCAGAGAAGGTGGTTTCTTATAAGTATATATTGTTTGAAGATTTTGAGACCAAGGCCAATAAAATAAAATACATTTAATTCCATAATGTACAAAATGGCAAAACATTTAATTTAAAAAATAACTTTTATACTTTAAGTGTTTATTAAAAAGTACAACCTTTCCAAAAAATGATTTAAATTGTAAAATAATCAGCATATGGATTTAAAAGTATAACACTGGTATTTGATATCAAAATTTAATTTATCAGTACTTTTTGTTGTGTGAATTGATTAGTATGTACTGAGATCGAAAAAAAAAGTTTTAAAGCAATTACTTTATTAAAATATTTAAAGATTATATTTTAATACACATTTTTTGTTTGTACAAAATCAAAGTTTGATTTGTGTGTTTGTAACGTTTAAATGCCAACTATAACGATATATATACCTGTAACTAAACGAAATAATTTTTGATATTAAGTGGAAGAAAAAATAAATAAATTGTTTTTTTTTGGATCTGAATTAATAAAATTCCAGTTCGTGAAATCAAGTATTTGAATAGAATCATCATCAACTAAGATTTTTAATCTTATAAAATGCAAAATGCTCAAGTGATTAAACCATTTGCTAAGTTGAATGAGAATACAGTTTGTTACTGCAGCGAACTAAATAAATGTGGAAATTAAAAAAATATATATAGCTATGACAGACTATGCTAGGCTTTCATTATGCCGCTAGTCCAAAAACAATTTTCTGAAATACAATCACAATCAATAATTTGGATATATTTTGAAAATCATATTTTATTGTAAAAATAATAAATAACGTAACACTTTCGATGTAATCTATTTACTGACATAGATAGATCCCGAGGGAAGAATGTCAGAATATGTAAGCTCACCTTTTTCTGTAAAGTTATCATAAAATTACAATCTAAACACATAGTAATTAGCAAATAATATTAAAAACACTGTATTATGTTAAGTTAATAAGACATCAAACTTAGAATATACATGTCTTTGTCACATACAACTGAGCATTTCATGTTGTTTATGTATGTTTGTTATATTCTGTCAATACGTTTGGTATAATAAGCATTTTTACATAACTTTTTCCTTAAAATGAGTGTGTCTTTGATCATTTTTACTGTATCTATAAACTGTGTTCATGCACGCATGGACACAGTTAAAAAAATTTAATGAAAATTTTGTAAATGTATTCAAGTATACAGTTTTGTGGCAATATCAATTTTACTGATGCAGTTATATATATGCCGGCGTCTACTGCACTAATTACTCTGCAAAATTCTGAAATTACAAATGGTAAACTGCATATAAAACATGAATGTAATAAAACAGTTTATTCTACGTTTGACGTCTTATTCCAACTTCACATAACAGTTTGTTTAAATTTATCCAAGTGGTAAAATGTGTGGTGCAGTAATTTTAAACATTTCAAATGATAAGCGTAATTATAAAATTTGAATTCCTCTTTGTTTTATCACACTTGAATTTAAAACCAATGGCCAAAATGGATAATAATTATTTTTTACAAAGGTTAATAACATGCTGTCAATTTAAATTCATTTATATGAAACATCTATAAATGAAATAGACCCCAAATTTACTAGACCCCAATTTCCCCTGCAAACTTCTATTTCTCTCTTATTCCGTTGTTGTTTAAATCCACAAGATATTTAAGGCTCATCAATTCCTCACTTTTTAAAAATGTTTTGGCAAAAATTAGGGTCTGATAAAATTTTTGTTTTACATAATGTATAGCCTCTGTTTATATAAATAGCAAAAGTGTATAGATTACAATAATTGTGGTGCTTTTCACTAGCCAGCAGCAGACAGGTATACCTCTTATTTAGCAGGGGCTCGCTAGAGAACACTTACTGGCTTACTACTGGACTCCCCCATTATTTTCCTTGTCCGGGTATTTTGTTTTGATTTTGGTTATTATTGCAGATATATTATTTGTGTATATGTAGTTATTTCAAAGACTGATGAAAATATAGATATATGTGATTTAGTTTCGAAATCATTCTTTTGTAACTGGTAGCCTATAAAATGCCTGGTTATTTAACATTGCGTAACACCCGAGGTATTTTTGTCCGTCTGACTAGTTTATTACGTAGTTAATAACATTAACAAAAGATAAAGCTTATCCGGTTATCGCAAAGAACCGTAATTAAATTTATAATGGTGATTTTCAAAACAACGCAACACGTCAATGCTTGTAAAAAATTTCAGTATTTAAAGGCCCTGACTTTGATTACACAGGTCAGATAAACTGTAAGAGCTTTACATGTTTAAACTCCAAGGTAATTGACACATAATATAGTACGTGAAGATTTTAGGTGATTCAGTACATGGCTATTTTTGTTTTAAATCTGTAAAACACGATGCATTTTTTTCCATCCGACTAGCTCGTAATTAAAATGATTTTAGTTACTTGTATTATGCAAACTGAGAAAGTTATTGCTTCGAACTCAGTACACTGGCGTTGTGTAACGCGATTTTACATTCAAATGTTCATCGCGTCTTAAATTACTGATTATTTGCATCCGAGAGCGAGTGTTTCCATGTTTCGTCAATATGCAGTAAACGATCGGGTTGTTTTATAACTTTACTAATCAAATGACAGTTGAAACATTAACATTTGAAAAATTTACATCATTTGCACTGGATTATTGAGTTATTTCAACTGATATATCAACATTAATGTCTTTAGAAGATATAATTTTATGTAGATGACTACCTTCCCAGTAAGAAACAAGAGAACGTAAAATGTGCTGAATTTAGTCTCATGCACGAGTGCTTAGAAGTCACGCATTATACTGTGATACACGCAATTATTCAGTTTGTAAATTATGAACTATATATCACAATGTTCAGAAGTGTTGTCGTTACAAAGAAACATGAAGTCAGACAAACATCATCTGAACGACATTGTATTTCTTTTACATCCGTGATGCAGCCAGTTAAAATGAACGCACGTTGACATTGATATGTGACTGTAGCTTGTCTTTCCCCCACAAATCATACATCAAATGACAGTTAATTTAACAGCTCAATGCGATTATGCGACTTCGGGACACGCTCGTGATGATTACATGTACAATATATTAACATAGATGATAATCAGAAATCAACGCTTCTCCAGAGATAAACTGAATTTGTGAGTTTTTCTCATGTTCATGTTTCATAAGAAGCTCTTAATTAAGAATTGAATAGTATTTTTCTGCATTTCAGCGAGGTATTAAATGTCGGTAAAATGCATAAATTATGCGTAAGGTTTCCGACGAACTGAAATGAAGAAAAATATTATTCAATTCTTATAATTACAACAAAAAATGGATATTGACTTTACTTTTAACTGTCTAAGGGCCGCAACTGACGTGCAGCCTCCGGCGTATTAATCCCCGCTTCAGTTTTGTTTTCATTTTCGCCGAACGGCATTTCTAATATCTCGTCAGACATTTCAAATCGCTGTGGATAATTTTGGAGTGGACTTTCTGGTAACAACAATTCAAATTCCCAATATGCGTTAACTATTTCATCGTTTGCAACACCGGCAAACGATAAATCAGTCATTTTTTTAAGAACGACAGCGTATACATCGTAAAACAAAGACGACATTTCGCAAATAGCAAATGAAATAACGCATCGTAAAGGTTCGCGCAAAACAATGACGTCATTTCGCAAAAAGAGATCGAAAGAGTAATATATGGGCGGATTATCCAATCAGATTGCAGCGTTTACGTGAAAATGCAAAAAGTTGTGATTATTAACAAAATGAACGACAAAATGCCAACCTATCAGTATTAGAATTATTTGATAATAACACAAATCTTCTAATAATATATAAGTTTTTAATCTGGTTTGTAATATCCCAACATAATTGTGTTGAACAATGCATTTTAGATTCGTTACTAATTTACAATGCTATATCTTAACTGCATGCCAAAACGTTCAGAAAAGTCTGTTTTAAACATCTTTGTTAAGTGTAATTTAATCGTAGTCGTCAGTTGGTAACAACGTTAGTATGATAATTTTAACAACCCTTTCCTAGCCAAATTAGTGAACAGGAAAACACACGTGTTTCAGTTCAAAATGTTTCCATTAACTTTCCCGGCCGAGTTCCTGTTCTTACGAGGAATGCGTGGTTTATCATATGACAATAACAAATTATCAAACCTCAACTTCCGTTTGCTCACTATTTTTCTTACAAGGAATGCGTGGTTTATCATATGACAATAACAAATTATCCAATCTCAACTTCCGTTTGCTCACTATTTTTCTTACAAGGAATGCGTGGTTTATCATATGACAATAACAAATTATCCAACCTCAACTTCCGTTTGCTCACTATTTCTCTTACAAGGAATGCGGGGTTTATCATATGACAATAACAAATTATCCAACCTTAACTTCTGTTTGCTCACTATTTTTCTTACAAGGAATGTGGGGTTTATCATATGACAATAACAAATTATCCAACCTTAACTTCTGTTTGCTCACTATTTTTCTTACAAGGAATGTGGGGTTTATCATATGACAAAAACAAATTATCCAACCTCAACTTCCGTTTGCTCACTATTTTTCTTACGAGGAATGCGTGGTTTATCATATGACAATAACAAATTATCCAACCTCAACTTCCGTTTGCTCACTATTTTTCTTACATGGAATGCGTGGTTTATCATATGACAATAACAAATTATCCAACCTCAACTTCCGTTTGCTCACTATTTTTCTTACAAGCAATGCGTGGTTTATCATATGACAATAACAAAAGATCCAACCTCAACTTCCGTTTGCTCACTATTTTTCTTACAAGGAATGCGGGGTTTATCATTTGACAATAACAAATGATCCAACCTCAACTTCCGTTTGCTCACTATTTTTCTTACAAGGAATGCGGGGTTTATCATATGACAATAACCAATTATCCAACCTCAACTTCCGTTTGCTAACTATTTTTCTTACAAGGAATGCGTGGTTTATCATATGACAATAACAAATTATCCAACCTCAACTTCCGTTTGCTCACTATTGTTTCATATACATGTTGATCTTTATGATAATATATACTACATGTATTCATTATCATTCTAGCAATTCGTATATATTTCGTTTGTCCGGTTTATTGTACATCAGCGTGTTTGCTTTTTTGTAAGATTGGTCGAAGTAGTTTACTTGAGTTGCTTTTTAAATAACTGACTTCACAAGACCATCTTGTCGCCTGCAGCGCCTCGTGTGTCTAGTTGATGATTATGCTGCTATGAGTCACGTTGTTTTCTTCCACAGACATTTGCCACAAATTGTTTTCCGATAGTGTTATTCAAATGTCAGACATATGTAACATAGCTCCACTGGCCTAGAGCTTAGGAGCGTATGCCATGGCGATTCGTCCGTCGTATGTGCGTCTGTCCCGGGTGCGTAAACCTTTTCTTTAAACGGCATGTCCTCTGAAACCGATGGGCCGACTTTGATAAAACGTCACAGAAATGCCCTTAGGTGGTACTCTTGTAAAGTTTCTGAAATGGTTCCGGTCCGCTTCACAAAATGACCACTAGAGCTATAAAGAGAAAAATTATTTAAACCAAATCTCCTCCTAAACCTCTGGCTAGATTTTCAAATAATTTCACAAAAAGGTTTCTTGGGTCGTTCTCTACTAAAGTAGATTAAATGGGAAAGGTCCGTTGTGAAATGGTTTTAGTCCGTTGAAAAACATGGCCGCCAGGGGGACGGGGCCATTTTTTCTTTATATAGCTATATTGAAAACAGTGAACACCTGATTGTCAGAACCACTGGTTGGATTACGAAATAAAATCACGTAAACGTTCCTTGGGTGGCTTCTACAAAGTTGCTTACATGGTCAGGGTCCGTTGTGAAACTTGGCCACAAAGAAGGCAGGGCTACATTGATTCAACATTTATTTTAGGTTACACAGCCCTTATAAATGATGCAAAACTTGTATCTGTTGATTTATTCGATATGTTTGCGTTTCCTTCGACATGATAATGTTTTTCTGTCTGCTTTGCAGTTATATTGCCAATTTCATCTGTTTAATTTCAAAATAATTGACAGATCCTACATACATACTTCAAAGCACAGTTATTATTAATGGCGTTTTTAACTTTTCCTGTAAGCAGATACTTTATCAAAGACTTGATAAGTTTTTGAGGTAAAATGCAATTTGTAAACCCTGTTTTTTGTTGTTGATTTGTGTGTGTTTATGTAAGGGTATGACATATTTATATGCAGATTGAACACCTTTTTTGTATAAATGCCTTTTGTCAAATGCAACTTTTGCTAACTAATGTGCCTGTAATATCTTTGTAATGCCAACAACTTATTAAGAGCTTTAGAATGATTATAGCAATATATGTAAATAATATGCACCTTTAACGTATCTTTCAGCATGTGGATTCGTTGTTTATTTCAACATAGGATACTTAATAAACAAAATAATATATTTATGATAAAATATATTCTCTAGATATTCCTCCTGAATACAGAAGGATACATACGGGGAAATAAATACAAAAAAAATACCACTAATTAGTTTAGACAACAACATATATTGAATTATATATTTGTATATTACTTTTTATAAAACCATTTAAACAGTTTAAAGTAAGATGTCATCAAACACACAAAAACGTAGTATTATACTGACTTGCAGCTGTTTTTATAATTTTAAGTACAAGTGCTTCCTTTTTGTTTTCGATGGAAGCTTTTTACACTGTAGATCCTTTTTGGGTTACTCTTTCAATAACAACTAATATCACAAGTACAACATAAATATATAAAATGTATATAAATCAATGCAATGTATTTGCTCATGTTTTTATTTCTTTTTATCTCAAAACTGTTCAGAAAGAACAAATATAGGACGAATGCTTTTATATAATATACATTTATATGATGACACAAATCAAATTATTTTTACTCATCGCTTCACATATCGTTTTTGTTAATTAATCTTTGTGTATTTCTAGAGCTATGTTTGAAATGCGCTTCTCTTATCTCTTTAGTGGGAACCATAAAGTCCAGATGCCAGATGGGGTAACCTAACTTTGGAGTACACACAAAATGTTTTGGTATCAAAATGTTGAGGAAGATGTCATCTCTTAGAATCTGTTGTATGCCACTTTGTCACCCTGGGGAATTTTGAAATAATCCAAGATGGCCGCCAAGATGGCCGCCTACAAGTATAAATCGGTCTTTGGGTTTGTATATCATCTTAATAGTTATTTCACATACTCCAAATCATACACATTGATAGTATGTGTGTTTTTAATGTATCTGAATTCTCAAAAGTTTTTATAGTCAGGTTTTAAATCCAAAATCGCCTCCAAAATGGCCGCCAAAGTACGAAACATGTGTTTATAACTGTTTTAATGGTAATAAATTGGACCATTGCATTGTATTTGCATGTAGAATGTATTTTAACTAATAGTAAGTGTGTTAAGTATATATTTGTATTCTTTAAAGTAATTATTGGCAGGTTTGAAATCCAAAATGGCCGCCAAAATGGCCTCAAAAATGGCCGCCAAACTAAGGAAAATGTGTTTTTAACTGTTTTTTAACTGTAATAAATTGGACAATTGCATTTTGGTTGCATGTAAGTTGTATTTTAACTAATACTATATGTGTTATTAATGTAATGGTATTCTCAAAAGTATTTATTGGCAGGCCTTTAGTCTAAAATGACCGCCAACATTTCCGCCGAAGTGTGATAAATGTATTTTTAATTGTTTCAACGGTGCTAAATTGGACAATTGTATTTCATTTGCATATAAGTTGTATTTAAACTAATAATATGCGTGTTATTAATGTATTTGAATTCTCAAAAGTATTTATAGGCAGGTTTTAAATCCAAAATGGCCGCCAAAGTAAGACAAATTTATTTTTAACTGTTTCAACGGTGCTAAATTTGACAATTGTATTTCATTTGCACGTAAGTTGTATTATAACTAATGGAAAGTGTGTTTTTAATGTATTTGTATTCTTGATAATTTATAGGCAGGTTTTAAATCCAAAATGGCCGCTGAAATGTGAAAAATGTATGTTTATCTGTTTCAATGGTGATCAATTGGACAATTGTATTTTATTTGCATGTAAGTTGTATATTAACTTATTATGACTTTTAAAAACTTATTTTGCAACTTGACTTTTTAACTATAGTATTCAATATCACAAGAATATACCCTTAGCCATGAAAGATGATGTAATTTAAATTAGGAATGTCAACAGATACCATAATTGGTATCCGGATATTCGTATGTAATATCAGGAAACTATCCGGATAAACATATAGATCGGCAATATAGGCTAGAATCTTGCGCTTGTAACAGATGCATATTTCAGTGCACATCAGACACATCTAAATTACGATACCTGTATTTAGAAAACAAAATAGTTTCAGATTATTCAAAAAAGGGACATGCAACATAAACTGTTCGATTTTGTTAGTGAAATTACGTATTTTGTTTGTTTTGTGTCGCATGCAATTTTTGTTATGCATTTCAAATTAAATAACCCCAATTAAACTTATAATTTGCACAAACATAAGGCTTACTGCTATATGCTAGTAATAATTGAAAGCAAACTGATTAGACAAAACAGTCTTTTAAGTTTTACCGTTTACCTCTTGTTTTATTCTATTAGTGAACCAACCGGGAGATGTGTTTATGACACATCCGCAGTACGAGGGGGGACCTCTTGTAAAGTCTGCAGTGGCCTAAAGCTGTGTTAGGCTTATCTTTGTACTTTATATATAATACAGCAATGGCGTCTGTATGACTTCTAGAAAATATAGAAAAATGTAATTTTCAAAACTTTCATACGAATATTCGGATATTTATTTGTTATCTGGATACTAACATATTCGGATATCCGGATAGGCGTTGACATCCCTAGTTTGAATATAGAACAACATAATGAAGCCTTTTATTTACCTAAAAACGCATTGACTAAATTCGCACATATTCTCAAATAATATCTTTATATAATACTGTTAATGTTTTTTTATGTGTTGTGTTGGATGTATTGTCCTGTATTGTATAGGCAATTGGTCACTTGCCTCAAATAAAGGACCAGCGGATGGTAATGATGGGTTTTTCTCCTGATGATGTCTCTGGAGTTTGATTATTTCTATACTGAATCATTTATTTGAATCATTATATACTCTTCCTTCACTTATGTTCCCTGACTAAATTGTCTATAATGATGTTGATGGAGGTTACCAGCGGTGAACGGACGATAATCAGTATCGGGGCAACTGTAGCAAAACACCAACCAATCAAAACAAGTTTGTTCGCTACCCATGCACTTACAGGATGCGACACAATAGCGAGACTGACCGGTATTAGCAATTAGAATCAGTTAGAAAAGGGTACAGAAATTAAACTTTAGGATGAAATTTGAGTGTAACCTTAATGAAGTAGTAACTGAAGCCACCGCTTTTATCGTTTGGTGCTATGGAGAGGGGGTAAACAGCATGCCTGATGTACGCTACGGAGTTTTGAAGACGAACATTGGATGAAAAGCAATGAGGAAGATGCCAAAACATCGGATTTTTGTGAAAATTCCAAGCAGAACCACTTTCTGACATGTGTATGGAAATTGTCACTTGATCCCGTTCCACCAAACGTTGATGTTGAGCTGTTTGGATGGAAATGAGACATACCGTCAAAGGTACGTGATCCTCTAATGTATAGTATAATACAACAAAAACACCAGCTCAACCATGCGTCATTAAGCTTGTCAGCTGTAGGTACATATGAAAACCCGTGTGTTACAAATAGATGTCGGTCCATACATGAAAATCTGGCATACAAATTTGTGTAAATGCAATGAAACCTGTAATTGTAAAAACAGGTGTACATAAGAGGCATTGGCTGATGACAGTGATGATTGCAAATCTGCATGTGACACAGAAAGTTGAACATAATAGTTCCCAAACACAAATTCATATTACTACCTGTGTATAAATAGAAAATGTATAGTTAATATTGTGTAAAGATTTTAAACATTAACACTATTATAAATATAAAGATATTATTTCAGAATATGTGCGAATTTAGTCAATTATTATATACATTGTTTAAAAAATTAAAAAGGCTTCATTATCTTGTACTATATTCAAATTACAACATATTACATGTATACGGGTATATTCTTGTAATTTTGAATACTATAATTGGAAAGTTAAGTTGCCAAATAAGTTTATAAGTGTCACTATAAGTTAAAATACAACTTACATGCAAATAAAATACAATTGTCCAATTAATCACCATTGAAACAGTTAAAAATAAAATGTTCATACTTTGGCAGCCATTTTTGAAGCCATTTTGGGTGGAAAACCTGCTAACAAATATTTGCAAAAATACAAATACATTAATAACACACATACCATTAGTTTAAATACAACTTAACTGCAAATACAATACAATTTTCCAATTTATCACCGTTGAAAGAGTTGAAACATACATTTTTCATACTTTGGCGGCCATTTTAAAGGCCATTTTGGCGGCCATGTTGAATTTTATACCTGCCTATAAATACTTTTAAGATTACAAATACATTAATGCCATTCATACAATTAGTTAAAAATACAACTTACATGCAAATAAAATACATTTCTTCAATTTATCACTGTTTAAACAGTTAAAAATATATTTTTATACTTTGGCAGCCATTTCGGAGGCCATTTTGGCGGCCATTTTGGATTTAAACCTGCCTATAAATACGTTCAAGAATAAAAATACATTAATAACACACAAACTATTAGTAAAAATACAACTTACATGCAAACAAAATACAATTTGTCAAGTAATCACCGTTAAAACAATAAAAACTACATTTTTTATACTTTGGAGGCCATTTTGACAGCCATATTTGATTTAAGCCCTGCCTTTAAATATTTTTGAGAATACAAATACATAAATAACACACATACTATCAATGTGTATGGTTTGGACTAGTGAAATAACTATTAAGATTATATACAAACCCATAGACCGATTTATAATTGTAGGCGGCCATCTTGGCGGCCATCTTGTATTATTCAAAATGCTCAAGGGTGACAAAGTGTCATACAACAGATTCTAAGAGAGGACATCTTCCTGATCATTTTGGTACCAACACATTTTGTGTGTACTCCAAAGTTAGGTTATGCATATGTACATCACTGACTGGCATCTGGACTATGTTTTGTCCTTATACATATTCTGCAACACGTGTATGGTATTTTATTATGATATTAGCTATTGAAATCATGTTTTCCTATGACTAGTCTAAAAGTCCTTTCATTTAACTGTAGGGGACTAAAGCGTAGAGCAAAACGTTTACAAGTTTTTAACTTTTTACAGAAAAGAACGTTTCAAATATGTTGTCTACAAGATACCCATTTTACATCGGATATGCATACTGCTGTATATAACGAGTGGGCATGTGAGTGTATTTTAAGTTACGGATCATCAAATTCTAGAGGAGTTGCCATACTACTATCAAAAAATCTAGATTATAAAATACATAACACTGAAATTGCCAGCAATTGAAATTGTGTTGCCGTTGATATATCCGTTGAACAAAATAGATTTACTTTGATATCCCTTTACGCCCCAAACCTTGACTCGCGATTGTTTTATAACAATATTTTTAAAACAATAGAGTCTTTTGAAAAGGACTCATATATTATATGTGGGGATTTTAATTTTGCATTGGATCCTAAAATATATTATAATAATTATAAAACAATCAATAATAACAATGCAAGAATGACTTTATTAAAATAACATGCAAACAAATGATCTATGTAACCCATTCCGTATACAGTACCCAGATTTGAGTCGATATACATGGAGAAGGTCAAACCCAATCCAGCAGGCTAGATCAGATTTCTTTTTACTTTCTCCCATAATGTTTCAATATTTGTAGGCAATATCTATTGAACCAAGTATACAATCTGGTTATCACAATTGAAGTAGCGGCCTTTGGAAACACAATAATTATCTTTTAGAAAATATTGACTATATTCGAGTACTTAATTCCAAAATTGATGAAGTAATCCACCAGTATACTATTCCGATCTATAACCATGAAGCTTTACTTCAAATTCCACACTCACTCTGAGATACTGTTTATTATAGATGATCAATTATTTTTAGAAACATTATTCATGGATCCGAATTAAAATGTAAATCAATATCGTATTGCAGTTTTGTGAAGAAAAATAATGTCAACTTAGAAAAAGAACTCATAAGTAAAATAGAAGCACTTGAGAACAATTACTGCGAATAAAATAAAAATGAATTAAACAACTTAAGAGAAGATTTAAATAAATTTTACATTACATACTATATGAAAGGTCACATTACACGATCAAGAACTCAATGGATATTATACGGGGAAAAACCAAGCAAAATACTTGTGTAACCTTGAAAAACATCACGCCGTTTGAAAAACGATATATACGCTAGAATGTGATAAAACCGGTGAAAATACTACAGACCAGAAATTGATTTTAAAACAAATTGCAAACTTTTATAAAAAATTAAACAGTAAGACATTAGATTGCTCAGATTCGGATTTTGATCTTTTTTTGTCATTAGACGAGTGCCCAAAATTAAATAATTTAGAAGCTGCTTCTATTGATGGCGAAATTTCAGTGGAAGAGGCGGCCATTGTTTTAAAGAATATGTCAAAAAGCAAAAGCCCAGGCACCTCTGGCTCTAATGCAGACTTTTATAACATGTGTTTTGGCCACAAATAGGCTCATTTATAGTGAGAGCTCTTAACCATGTTTTAGAACCGGTTCTTTATCAGTTACTCAAACACAGGGTGTTATAACTTGTATCCCCAAAGGTGACAAATCGCGATGATATCTAAACAAGAGGGCCCTAGGACGCTCACCTGAGGCCTCGTAACCCAATAGCAATTTGCATCCCTGAGGCGTGGCTTATTTTTATCCCAGGCAATAATTTGAACAATCTTGAACAAACCTCTGGGCCTTGCAGTTTTAGGTAAATGTTTTTAAAATCATTTTGCTATTTAAGTCTATATAAACCATGTGACCCCTCGGGGTGTGACCAGATTTTACGGGCATAATTTGAACAATCTTTGGAGAGGACCACTATGCAATGCTACATATCGAATACAGAAAAGCTGTGGGCCTTGCCGTTTCAGAGGAGAAGATTTTTAAAGTGATTTTGCAATCTAAGTCTATTTAAACTATGCGACCCCCGGGGCATGACCAGTTTTGACCCCAGGGGCATAATTTGAACACTATTTGTAGAGGACCACTGTACGATGTTACATACCAAATATTAAACCTCTAGGTCTTGCGGTTTCAGAGGAGAAGACATTTAAAGTTTTTTTGCTTTTTAATAAGTCTATATAAACCATGTGACCCCTTGGGTGTGGTCATTTTTTACCCATGGGGCATAACTTGAACAGTGTTTGTAGAGGACCACTATAGGATGTTACATACTAAATATGAAACCTCTGGGCCTTGCAGTTTCAGAGGAGAATATTTTTAAAGACATTTAGCTATTTATGTTTATATAAACCATGTGACCCCCGGAGCATGTTCAGTTTTGACCACAGGGGCATAATTTGAACAATCTTTGTAGAGGACCACTATGCGATGTTACATACCAAATAAGAATCTTCTGGACCTTGGGGTTTCTGAGGAGAAAAGTTTAGAAGTCATTTTGCTATTTAAGTCTATATAAATCATGTGACCCATGGGGCGTAAAAAGTTTTGACCCCAGGGGCAATAATTGAACAATATTTGTAGAGGACAACTATAAGATGTTACATACCGAATATGAAACCTTTGGGCCTTGGGGTTCCAGAGTAGACGCCTTTTAAAGACATTTTGTTAAGTTTTTTTTAAAACATGTGACCCCCAGGGCGTGGCCAGATTTGACCCCAGGGGCATAATTTGAGCAATCGTTGTAGAGGCCACTATACAATGTTACATACCAATATGAAACCTCTGGGCCTTGTGGTTTCAGAGGAGAAAATTTTTAAAGTCATTTTGCTATATATTCCATATAAACCATGTGACCCCCGGGGCGTGGCCCGTTTTGACCCCAGGGGCAAAATTTGAAAAAACTTTGTAGAGGACCACTTAAGGATGTTACATACCAAATGTGAAATCTCTGGGCCTTGCAGTTTCAGAGGGGAAGATTGTTTTAAGTCATTTTGCTATATATTCTATATAAACCATGTGACCCCCGGAACGTGGCCAGTTCTGACCCCAGAGGCATAATTTGAACAATCTTTGTAGAGGACCACTATAGGAAGTTGCATACCAAATATGAAACCTCTGGGCCTAGTCGTTTCAGAGGAGAAGATTTTTAAAGTCATGTTGCTATATATTTTATATAAAACATGTGACCTCCGGGGCGTGGCCCGTTTTGACCCCAGGGGCATAATTTGAACAATCTTTGTAGAGGACCACTATAGTATGTTACAAACCAAATATGAAACCTCTGGGCCCTGCGGTTTCAGAGAAGAAGATTTGTGAAGTTTACACTTTTAAAAACTATTTTTAGCTCTGGTGACCTACATATTCAGCGGACCGTAACGATTTGAACAACTTTGAAAAAGGGTCACCCAATGATAATTCCTGTGAAGTTTGGTGAAAATCTGCCAAGTGGTTTAGGAGGAGATGATGTTTGAATGAAAAGTTGACGACGGACGCACGGACACACGAACGCACGGACGACGGACAACGGGCGACCACAAAAGCTTACCATGAGCACTTTGTGCTCAGGTGAGCTAAAAAATGTAGCCCTATAACTCTTTTAAATACAATTTATAAAATAGGAAGTGGAGTTCTTGCAATCAGATTAAAGGGTTTTATGGGTAAGCTTAGAAGTCATTCTCAAACAGGTTTCATAAAAGGTAGATATATTGGAGAAAACAGAAGGTTAATTTATGATATTATGCATTACACCGAAGAAAATAAAATTGATGGCCTCTTACTTCTTATAGATTTTGAGAAAGTTTTGATACGCTATCTTGGTCATTCGTGCAAAAGACCCTTTCTTTTTTTAATTTTTGAGATGGTATTAAAAAGTGGTTTAATATTTTTTTTTACAAACAAGCGAAATCAGCGATAGTACAAAATGGGCATCTTTCGGAATTTTTTAATATTCAACGCGGATGCCGGCAAGGCGATCCTTTGTCCTGCTACATTTGTATCCTGTGCGCAGACCCACTAGCAATAAAAATCAGAACAAATCAAAATATCAAAGGTATACAAATTAAAGACACAGAGCATAAACTATCACAATTTGCAGACGACAATACTGTTATTCTAGATGGCTCAGATGAATCATTAAATGTAACTTTGAATATATTATCAGCGTTTGCCATAGTATCTGGTTTAAAAGTAAACTATGAAAAAACAAAAGTTGTGTGGAATGGTAGAAAAAAGTACAGCATTGAAAGTATCAAAACTAGATGGAAACTTCCGTGGAACCAAACCTCTTTTGATATGCTGGGAATTCATTTTCATGTCGATTTAGAAAAAAATGATAAGCTTAAATTACGACGAAAAAATTAAGAAATTAGAATCTACCTCAAGTAATTGGAAACGAAGATTTTTGACTCCGCTAGGAAAAATCGCTGTTTTAAAAACCTTAGTGATTTCGACCTTTAATCATTTATTTATAACGTTACCCAATCCATCACAAACAATTATTAATATGCTTAATAAATATTGTTTTGATTTTATCTGGAATGGTCCATCAAAGGTAAAGAATAGCGTTTTTATTAAAGAATATTCCGAAGGAGAATTCAAATGACAGATATACATTCTTTTATTTTACTGCTTAAACTAACATGGCTAAAAAGATTATACACCAGTGATAACAATTGGAGATGCTTAGCTGAAATGTATTTTGATACTACAAAATTAATACTTTGTGGCAAACACTACCAAGCAAAACTCTCATATACTATTTCAAATCCATTTTGGCGAAATGTAAGGAATGCTTTTACAGAATATTGTAGTAAACTTCCAATTGATGCAAAATCTGTACACGTGTACCCTCTGTTTTATAATCAAAATGTTCTTATAGGAAAACAATGTATTTATTTTAAATCTTGGTTCGAATCAGGGATCATTCACATTGGCGACATAGTCAACCACGATGGTACTTTTATGACACCCAATGTGCTTAATGATACATATAATCTCAAAGTGAACTTTCTTCATTACATTGGTGTGATAAATGCCGTCAGAAAGTTCGCAGGGTATCGTGGTGCAAATTTGTGTAAAGGATCTTCCGAACATCAATGATTTTATAAACCGTATTTGCCAAAATACCTACATTTTTATTTTTAATAAAGAATCTGGGACAAAATGTTCATTCAATCTATTGAAGGCAAACTCTGTGATTACAGCATATAAGGAAAAATGGTCAGAGAAATTGAACATTACTTTACAGGAGAATGAATGGGAAACAATTTTAAGTTTACCATTCGTAATTTCAAATGATACGAAATTACGATGTTTTCAGTACAGAATAAGTCACAGAACTATTGGTACTAATTATCTTTTATTTAAGATGAAACGTAAAGAAAGTCCTCTGTGCTCCTTCTGTAAAACCAACTTAAAACTGTTGAACATTTATTTTGGGATTGTGCTCACACAACCAATGAAATATCCTCAATTTGTTTTTCTGATTACTGGAATTTTTATCTTAATAAACTAAATTTTATTCTAGGTTATTGCAAAGTAAACACAATTGCAATAAATAGTGTCTTCATTTTTGTTAAAATGTATTTGTGCAATTGCAAAATTAACGGAACACTACCGTCTCATGTAGAAGGAAATGAAGATATATTGCACAGATACCGGGAGGTAAAACGAGTCGTATACTGTAAAACTGGAAGAAATAGTTTATGACGAGTGGCGAGGGATAATGGCTACTTTTTTTTACACAAACGATTTGTAGTAGTTTTTACTTTAACTACTTTCTGCTTTGTACTTATAAAAATGCTACAACGTAAATTATTTTGTCATATTTATTGACTTTCAGCAAACTTTGGCAGGGGCTGCAGTATTCCAATTACAATCCATTTATGTCTTGCCAGGCATTGATATATTTTGTCTCACTTTTTCAAATTTATCGATCCTTTTTATCATACGTGATAACAATGGTCTAGTCCTTTACTATGATATTCTGTTTTTCACGTTGCACCTTGCTTGTTTGCATTAGTAAAAAGTATCGTTCCCAATCCAACCTCTTTTTGTTACTATGTTCGTATTTTTTTTCATTATATGTTAGTATATATACCCGTGTCTATGTGCATTCTCTTTTTTCACATATAATGACTGTAAGGTATGAACGGGATGCCCTCGACCCGAGTCATATCTCTTGACGAGGACAATAAAAAGATAGACGAACACAAAAAATGAAGGTGGGGATATTTTACCTTTTATGGCTATATTGAAAACGTTTTTGTCAGAAAAGACTGGTTGGATTTCGAAATAAGTTCACATAAATGTTCCATGTGTGCTTTTCAACCAAACTACTTTAAATAATTTTTATTACTTTAAATTATTATGATTCGTTAACAAACATTGCCGTCAGGGGGCGGGGCCTTCTTTTCCTTATAAAGCATATCAGGGTGATTTCGCTTCTGAAACTCCGTAGTTAATAAGCGAGTGAATATTTCAAATAAAATATAAATATCCACACAGGGAATTATGTTGACGTCAGCGAACTGCGATATAACTTGCAATAGATGGGAGTAGATGATTTGAAATGGTTTGTCTGTTTACATATTTTTATGAATTACGATCATACGCAGAGCGTACACAATATTTATTTGTTGTAGATAGTATTTGCTTTTTCTGTTATTATATAGCGTTGTATTTAATTTAGTTTTATATATCGTGCAAAAATGTGTATTTTCTTTAAGGCGGTGAGCATTGTTGTTGCTATAATTAAAACTTTTCGACGCACACGCGCATTTTGTAGTATAATATAGTTTACTTTAATTTTGGGAGTTGACTTTTCAACTTACAACAGCATAGCAAATTCCACAGCAAAAGCCTACATTTTATTTCCTTATATAGCTAGATATGTTAAGGGTTTGTATCATGCCCAAATAAATCCTTACACCGAACATATTTTAAATAAGGTATTGAATCAACCTTAGTCTCCTATTTATAAAACCAGCCACGTTTTTTTATTGTATAATAAACATTATCTGGTGCGAGAAGTGCATATTTGCATGTAACGTGTCCTTTGCCAGGTCATACACCACCGAAGGTTGTAATCTACTTTGCATGCAACATTTATATTTTACACCAATGCTTGTTCATGCTTGTTAATGCATAGCGTCGTCTGGCGTAGGTTTGCCATTAGTGCCATGAGTCACTAATAGCTTGAACCATATTTGATCCACAATTGTTTTTCGATGTAATATTTTGCACGTAACATCTATAAAAATATGTATCACTGTCCTTATGGATGGTATCATATTTCTGAAAAGTTTGCGAGCAGAACATCAGAGAGAGCAAGAGCACCAGAAATCTGAAATCTGAACTTCATACTATATCATTATGAAGATAAAATAAGGTATACGCAAGAAGAAACAGTTTCCCCCGAAATTCTCGAAATATAAATTAGATTGAGCTTGTATAGCATACTCCTTGTTTACTTTTTGTCATCAGAATTGTGTTCTCCGTATATAACAATGGTTTACATAATGCCACAAGGATGGATCTCACAGAGTGTTAGGGTGCTGTCAATAACCATTTGTCTTATGTCTCCCGTGAAATGAAATGGATATCCGGTTGCGTTTTTTTTGTACAATAGTAGTTGTTATAAATTGTATATTATTTACCCGGTATTGTGACTTTTTCGTATCTTGTCAGGAATTTAATACTATTATATCTATTTGAGTCGTTTCTTGTAGTGTGGTGTTCATGTGGTTCTTGTATCTATATATAATACTACGAAACATTTGACTATAAATTTTGTGTACATATGTATCAACACAATGTTCTTTAAAGCCAAAAACAAGGCCAATAGAGGAGTCATATCATAAGAAACATTGGTATAAACATTCTTTTTGTTAGCTAGTATTGTTACTCATTTTGACCACGTTGAATGCTTCTGTTTTTGCTATATTCAACAATCGACTATATCGAAATTGCTCTGTTGTTCAGTTTATTTATGTAACGAACCATTTTAAACAGTTTATCAACGAAACGAAACATTGGCTCTGCCTAAAATAATACCCAAATAACAGCCTAAACAAAAGCCAATATTCATGAAGGGAATTATGTTTTTGTAAACAGAAGACGTTATGAGTCATAGTTGTATGTAATGGATTTGCAATTTGTCCATCTAATGCATCACATATATTGTATAATTAAATATTTACGAAAGCCCCCAAGGCAACGTAAAACCTACTATTGTGCGCAGTTTGCGTCTGCAAAAGGGCTTTTGGTAATTTTAAACACATGCTGTAATACAAATAAACGAAGCATGTGAATTGTCAAAGCTTAAGTAAATTTAATAAACCATAGCGTTTACTGTATTTTAAAATAATATTGAGTTATGTAATATATTTTGTAACATTTAGAATTTAAACATGCAGAAATGAATGTCATATTTTGCAACATATTTTAATTTAAAGCTCTAGCAATCGCATATAAGCTCTTCTTATTCAGCGATTGTGCTTCGACAAAAGCATGGACAATCCTATCCCAAATATTAGAGGATAGGCCAACAACATAAATCATACATTTGCACACGGCTCGAACTATTGTGCCATACATAATATTTTAAAGCAATGTAATTTTAGCTGCATTGGCGTCTGACGTAGTTTTGCACTGAGACCAATGAGTCATACAGAGCTTGTCCCGGATTTGATACAAAATCGGATTCCAATGCCATATTTCGCTAATGGCATATGCAGGAAATTGCTTTCACTGTTGTTATGGCTCATACCATATTTCTGAAAGAACTTGAATTAGGAATATCGGCATACTCAGAAATGTTTGCACGCTATTTATTCGCACAGCTTTATATTTACTTAAAAAAAAACATACATGAAACCAATCATAGACAGCAACAACGTCATCATGTGCCACATTTGCAAATTAATGTGTTTTTAAGTTAGTGTTCGATGTGACTAAACTGCAAAGTAAATGCGTGTATTTTCAATATGTTACTGTCAATACCATGTGTTTGTGGACACATATAAAAGAACAAGAATAACAATAAATGTATTATATTTGTTTTCTGCTAAGTTAACACTATTATTTATAATATGGTTGTGTATTAAAAGGACATGTGTGCTTCGTTCCAGTGTCCTTAAGGCTTTATTAAATCATGCAAGGTATTCACTTCATTGTTCGCTTTCAATAATTATAATTATCGGAATTTCCATTCAGAAAGCTGGACTGTTTAGGTCTTATCAACGTTGATTTACCAAGTTCTAAGGACACTAAGAATTTATGAGAATATGGTTGTGTTGAATTATTTATTTTGGTCAGGTTGTCGTCGTCAGACGATCGCATATACTGAACTATTTTAATTAGGCCATTTTTTTTCTACAATCGTAATCGGTATTAATTGGTTAACATGTAATATATTGATATGCCATTAATTATTCATTAAAAGTCCGTCAGTTGTTCCAATAATTATTTTCATTAAAAAAGAACTCTCCACATTTTGAATTGTACAGTATCAGTAACATTAAGCTGTTTAACGAACATTTCGTCTGTCAGGTTAGTTGTCGATTTCGAAAAAGCGATAAATAAGTGATAGTATATATGTAATATGTATATACATATATAAAAATTCGTTTAAAACATTCATTACAAAAGTAATGCACATATTAAATCCAACATCGACGCTAAAAGAGTTCTTACGTAATATAATATGCTTGAGTATGTAAAAACAACTATTTTCAGAACAACCAAACAAGTACAGAAAAAAAAGAGTTTGCTCCCATCGACAGATTGGTATCTTCGAAAATCCTATATCTGGTTGTATGTCATGTTGATTGTCAAACTACAATGCAACTATCATGATTAATGGTTTGCCCTTCTGTTTCATCAGCAAAAATGATATCATCTAGAATTGTGGCCAGAATATACAAGTACGCAACTTTTCCTACTGATAAGGGAGAGAAATCAGCTTTGTGCCATCAAGAAAGGAAACGTCCCAGTTATGGTTAGATTAGAAGTTGTAAATTGGCAAAGTTGTATGCAGTCAATAACAGAACCATTGGAAGTTTGAATGTTTTTTTCAAAATGCTTGTGAACGTTTTACGTTTTATTATGTTAGAACCGACGTACATGTATATACCAACTATTTCATGGTGCCTTAGGGTTGACTTATAATTCAATTACAATATAATGTGCGAGATGCATTATTATAATTTTTGCAGTGGTGATATATTTGTAGAAATATAAAACGGAAGAATTTTTTTTGTCATTTTTGTCGACAGACGCTCAAACATAAAACCAAAAACATACGGTATCGACAGAAACCTTAATATTATATTTCCATAAGTAACGTATTTACTACAAGTTAGTATAACGAATTGCAATTAATTAGTTATTTAGCAAGATATTCATGTTTTATTTATCATTATGTTATATTGTACTAATCACTGCTGGATTGACTCGTTTTTTTAATCGTGGTGAGTGTAAAAACATTATTATTGGGCTAAAAACAAACTATCTATAAAACTGAACCGATATGTTTAATGCTTTGGCGTAGTTCAATGTAACATTTGTTAACTAATGTGCAATTACATTCTTAGAGGAAAAAAGAACACTTATTAATTCTTGCCTTGATGTAGTTCATAATAAACTGCTTCTCAGTAATGCATCTGCTCTCAGACGACTGGCATTCTTAGCAATAATTTTGGTTGCACTTTTTAGCCTAATGATCAAAGCTGAAAACGAAGATTTGTTTGGCATCTATTTATGAATTGCGAATGATGTTAAGAGTCATAGACCCGTGTGGATACTAGACCGATACTCATTCGAATAACATTGAAAAATACTTTTTGTTTAAGGTAGACTTATTGTAATATATTAGTATTGCAGTTCAGTAATACATCGTTCTCGTGGATTTATTTTCGCACAACGCCGTTTAAGGAGCCATTGAAAAATTGTTCGGGAACAACACAAGTATTTGTTTTAGACAATTTCATTATATAAGCTTCCGTTGTCCGTATGAAACATGTTGTTATACGTTTAATATATCGTGTAAGTTATATGAAAAAAATCAAATTTGGAATCATTAAAACGTATATGGGGGTGTTATACATTTATGATATATTACGCAAATGGTACTATGGCCACGTTATGCACCTTTTGTCCATTTTTAATCATTTTTGTCACGAAAAAGAAGTGCTAATCATGAACATGTAATTTTTAATTTGACACTTTATTCATGCAGTCAGCGCAGCAAACGCAGCAAATTTATTGTTATACGATGTATATATTACGCTGTCAATTACACCCAATAAAACAATTACAAGATATGGTTTTTATTACCTGTACAATTCACGTATTTGACGGTATACTGTAATGCAGTTAAATGCAATATTATAATGCACAAATTAGTATATACTCGATAATAGCATAATTATACAAAAGAAAGGCAATATGAATGACAAATAAATAATAATAAATAAACGAGTTGAAAATGTATCTTTCTGAATGTATGATTGTCAATATATTTATAAATGCCATACTTATTGAATGGGGTGTGTTGATGTTAACGGGAATATATCCTTCATTTCATTTTGACAACGTGTCAGACATATATCATTTTTGTTCTCATTGATACGGACGTGTTTCTTTCACGGAACAGTTATAAAAGGAAGTTAGTTATCAGTAGTGATATGTTGCAGCCACTGTTCCGACGTTCAACATTATTCTTCTCATCAATAGCTTGAAGAAAAATCCATACCTATCTGTCGATCAATTCGCATCAAAGTCGAACAGTGTGTAATCCTATACACAAGTCCAACGTTCTCTTTGAAGACGTTGATTTCGTTGATATCAAAACCTATATGCACACGTATTTTATCAATGAATTACCGCAACAATGGGTTATCAATAGTGAGCAGTTGAGTAATGGTAAATTGTGCATGCGTTTGCATATACTATTGTATCATTTTCCAACCGTAATTGGTATTGCAAACTGATACATTCATAAGCATGTTAACGTAAAATTAAGTGTACATTTTAAACTACAGTTAGTTTAAAAGCATTAAAGTATAAGGCGTTCTATATTTAACTGGACATACATGTTTGTTATAATGGAACAGAAGTACGAAATAAACAGTGCGAAATAAACATTTCTAAAATACATAATTTACGTATTATATTGTTCATTGAATACTTTATATTGATATTGACAGAATCACGATCCAATTCATTTAAGAAATGATGTTCTTTCGATAAAGAGTTCCATGCATTAGAAATGTATACACAGAATAAATATAATGATACATAATTCTGTCATCCGGACAGTTATAGCTTTCGGACTGGAATTTTCATAACAAATTAATACTAGAAAAAGAAGCAATCAAAGACCATGATCAGGGATTCAAACAATATGGCACTGTGTCTTTAAATTTTGTTTGAATCTATTATTTCATACGCCTAAATTTCATTTCTTATTGGCTCAAACATATTGCTTTTCTGTAATGTTGCTTTGTTGCTCTGATAATTGATAAACTTTTAATACAGGGTTTTCTCTCTTATCACTCATTAATTGCAATTCAGCAATGTGGTATTATTTATTTGCTGATTTTATATCAGTTGTTTCTGTGGTATGGGCGCCTTTATTTCGAGTCATCATTAAATAGATAGCATTGACTGTTTGAATTCATTAGCACTATATTTATTCAGTGTTGGTAAGTTTGCATTATGTATTTCATAAAAATATGTACATTACAATGCAAAAACATGTGTAAACACGCGACTCACATCTTCATTAACAGCTGACGTTTAATTTACTTCATCTTTATTGTCAACATTAATACAATCTGTACATGAAAGACAAGGACAAAGTGGAAAGCGTACGTGTTACAATTAATTCCCTGTGTATTTGAATGGAGTCAATTTGCGCGACAAAAAAGTTCCTTTATGCGATGAAAGTGTACTGTAAGAAATGTGGTTGTTGCTTAAAATATCATTTTTAATTTATCAAGGTGTCAAAATGTCAAAAAAGCAATTTATTCCGTCAATGTCTTTACACATGTTAATAATAAGAAGCTATCTCGATTCAACTGACATGCGACATAACGGAAAGGTAAACAAATGCAGAAAGTGTTGGCGTTCCTCTTTCTTGTTATTAATGTAACATAGTTCCTTTCAATCACACAACCGTTGTGAGTGTTATTCACACCACACGTGTGAATATTAATCACACAACACGTGTGAATGTTAATCACATATTTGTGAATTATAACACAATGACACAGATGAACGTCCAACTATTATTGTCTGCCTAACTATAGTTCTAACACAAAATTCATGCAATATTTTGTGAGGTGGCAAACGTATAATCCTACTTTGCAATATCAAATGATCTTTCTTGAAATGATATATAAAACACTTCTTTAATAAGACGTGTTTTTGTACATTAGTCAAGTTGTAAATTTCTAATAATAAGCGATTTGACACATTTTTCTTGGTTTATTAGTTGATAAACACGCGGTGTGTAACGTGGGTTAACCTCTTAGAATATTGCACACTTGTAGACTGTAATATAACATTATGTAATTCTACATGACAAGAAGTTTTAAGCCTTTAATATGCAGTCACTGGCAAGAATAAAATGTCAGTTTTTATTAAGTTATGCATTTAGTATTGCCAGTTGAGTCTTAATGGATATATGCTTTGTTAGCCATTGGTTCTGGAATTAGTAAACACGATGAACGACTGTGTTTGCTATATTAATTGTGCACTTCTGGAATAATTAACATGCATTACAGTATCTAACCAGTGTCTTCGTGACTTTAGTAAAATATCAGTAGTAAGTATGTATGGCTCTCATGGTTGTGAGACATTTATTGATAGAACATTATAAAATACTTATGCTGTTTTTGAACTAGTTAGTTCTGTAAAATATCTCAACGTATTACAAGATATAGAATATATTTGTTGATTTCAGTGAAATATCGAATTAAATGTCATGAGTTGTCATAGCAAACATATTTATAACGAGTTTTTCAGTTAAATCACACTGATATCAACACATTTTCTATTTTTATTTCATAGATCTACTTTTAGACAAAAAAATTAATAAATTTTCTTTCGCGAGATGCACTTAAAAGTTTGTGTATTCTGACGTCAGAAATGATCTCATACATGACTTTTCACTCATTGCTATGGTGGGAAATAGTGTCACGGGATTCAAAACTTGTCACTCATTGTTTTGGTGGGAAATAGTGTCAAAGCTTCTGCGTCGTTGTTGCTAAATGATATATTTATTGAAGTATTTATTTTGAAATATTTTGTTTGCGGTTGTTTATGAAATCCGATGATTGCGCTTCCGACGAGTTCATTAACTACTACTGGTAAGCTTTGTATAGAAAAATAGTCCGTTTCATGTTATATTTTCACTTTCATAGTGAATCTTTAAAATGTTATTTTGTCAGTGTTCCGACAGTGGAAATATCAAAATTTATTTCATCAATAAAATTCTATATTTAACTGAAAATCATTAATAAATAGAAATGTGTATATTCGCGATTTGAGATAACTCTATGAGTAAAAGCTCATTTTCCAAACGTATTGGCTTTATAACGTATGCTACACGTGCAGCTCTGTAGAGTATGTAAAAAGTTTATGTCTGCTGATATAAAATCCAGGTTAGCTGTTCCTTAACATATTCTCTGTATCAATCAAATCAATCAAAAAGTTGAATTTGACAAGTTGACATAACACTGTCATAAATAAACATCTACTGATCTACTGATTCTAGAAATGCAAAACAGGAAAATAACTGTTAACGATAGAAATGGTAGATACAAACGCAAACTTTGAAATAAAATATGAATCAATTGTTTTATGCCAAAGCATATTTGGTATGCTATGGGTATTATTTATTGTTGATTTTTATTTATAGGAATATAACTTTCATGTATATTACTGTTTACAACTACATTAAAAAGTACACTTTGAACGTCATTTGTTAAAACAGTATTCACTATCGAAATATTGATTTGGTTTGTAAATTTACTCCTATATGGGTACCAGCCATTCTATAAGACAAACTATTTTTTCACAGAATCCGTAACAAAACCTTGGATCGCTAATGCTTTGTTGCGTATTCATAACAATACATAAGACATTGATTATTGTAATTATGACACAATTAGGTGTGTGTCTTTAATTCAGTTATATAATCTTTTGCATGAATACTGAACATATTTTCAATAATATTAAAGCCCAATTACTTCTAAGCAAAATTCTGGGAATAAATGTATTTACACACACACACACACAACACAAGTCTTGTTTAATTAAATGAAAGGGAAAATATTGCAAAACGGTCAACGTCAACACTGTGTCAGTCTAGTACAAAATGTAATTAATAATGAGAGTTGCAATGTATTTTATGGTAAAAACTTTTTTTTTATTCAACAACCGGTCTTCGCCAGACAGCTATTATGTAAAGACTATGCTTTAATGCCATGATTGTTATTTAATCTAGTTTCTAATTAAACGTTGCGTCACAGTGTTATTTATTATCAAATATTTAATATCTTGCAACAATATAAGGTTCGTGAAATTTGATGCGATATGAAAGGAAGTGTGAGTACAAACCGCAGCATACTGGTACTGATCAGGGGTAGCATTTATAAAGAATAGTTAATCGATAATTAAGAACATTCTGAAATTGTTGAAATTTTATAATTGGATTCTATGACAATAGTTTCAAAGATTTTGAAAAAGAGGTTGCAATATTATTAAAAGTTTATTAATATTTGGTATTTGTAATTCATATGTTCAAATTATCCCCCTGTGATAGAAAGAAGCTACGCCCCAAGGGTCACATAGTTTCTATAGATTATATGGCAAAGGAACTTTAAAAATCTTCTCCTCTGAAACTGCAAGGCCCAGAGGTTTAATATTTGGCATGTAACATGGTAAAGTGGTCCTCTACAAAGATTGTTCAAATTATGCCCCTTGGGTCAAAACTGGCCACACATGCTTTATATGACTTCAATAGCAAACTGACTTGAAAAATCTTCTCCTTCGAAACCGGAAGGTCCAGATCGTCATACTCAGGTAGGCGATTTAGGGCCATGTGACCGTCTTGTTTAAAAGTGTTTTGTATAATAAAATAAAGAAATAAAAAAATAAAATAAAAATACTACACAATTAACATAAATAAAAGATGTGTTTATACCGTTTATACTCTTAACTCAAAATCGGTATATATATTCAGAATAAATAATTATATAAAAAAACTAACTCAATTGGATAAGTCGAGAAACATGAAAAAACTGTTAAAAGTCCAGATTTCTTCGACAAAAAAATATACTTTGTCCACTTCTCCGTTCATATTTAAATGGCATCTGGTGCTTGCTATCATAACTACGAAAGGAAAGTGCTATAAAACAGTTTAATTATGGTATTTAATTTGTTTCAGTTGTTTCTGACAAGAAGATTTTCCAAGTTTTCTATTAAGCCATATAAGGAAAAATGGCCCTTTCCCCTGGCCGCCATGTTTTTCAACTGAGCGGAACCATTTGAGCAACTTTGGTATAAGACCAATTTTTGTGAAATTATTTCGAAATCCAACCAGTAGTTTCTGACAAAAGCTTTTTAAAGTTTTTGATATAACCATCTTGATAAGGTAAAATGGCCCCGCCCTCTGGCGAGCATGTTTTACAACGGACCCTAACAAGTTGAGCAACTTTAGTAGAAAACCACCAAAGGAACATTTCTGTGGTATTATTTCGAAATTCAATCAGTGTTTTCTGACAAGAAAGTTTCTGTGAAGGTTCAATAAAGTCGGTCCAACGGTTTTAGGTGATGTCATTTAAAGAACAGGTTTACGCACGCACGCACGCACGACGGACGAACCACCATGGCATAAGCTCGATGACATTCGGCCAGTTTTGCTAAAAACTTAATTTCAATGTATTAAGTGTAAACATATTTAATTTGCAACATGCCTGACCATTGACAAATACAGGTTCATACGAAATAAGTGACAAGGTGTACTAGTTTGAATAGGATTAGAACAAAAGATATAATCGTATATGATTTTTCTCCTTGACCTTTCATTGGTTGCCTATTTGTTAGAGCAGACATTATATGTTATATGACATTTACATATTAACATATATCGATATAAACAAATTATATAAGGTATACAATATACAATGTATCGCATGTTTATGACAATGGCAAATACTTTATTATCCATTTACTTCACATTATTTCTACCAAATGAGCAGCCTCTAAAAACATCAATACAAACATGTTAAAAAAACAATTAATTACTGTCTTTAAAATTCACTATTTATAAATACGAGTACATATCATATTATCAAAGTCATTCTGTTTAATTATAAAAACAAAATAATTATTGTGTTTTGACGAAAAGTTCCTGCCCATGAATTCAGACATGTATTTTATAATGCGCCAATAGTTCATATTTATAGAGCACGTGTTCACTAAGAATTCATTTGATTGCAACTTATCTCCAAATGTATTTAACGTGGCATTGCCTTTCATTGTCATTTCAAAGTTGTAATTAATAGTATGCTTGGCGCACTGCAATCAAGAACAAGTAGTGTTCCAAGTATTTAAAAAAAAAGAAGAAGATGGCATTTTTTAACAGTGGAGTGTAGAGATGTGTGCATTTCGTTACATGTGCTATTACACAGCCATCTATAATTGATTCTTCGGCTAGTCCGATTAACTATCCCATATTTATTAATCAAACATATGTACAAAGGATTATTTATCTTACACATTATAGGCATTTCCCAAAACTAGGTTACTTCCCTTGCGTAATCACGAGTGATGTCCCGTGTTCACTTCCGGCTACTTTTATTGATTATAAGGCGGGATAAGCGTATTCAAATGTACCGGAAAACATACAATATATTTGATTTTCAATCTTAAAATTGTATTGATGTCGTAAAAATGAATTTACAAATATCAACAAACGTATATAATATACATCATTTACTTTATTTATCAATTTAATTTAATTATTATTTTGATTTTGAACAATATTTAATGTCTTCTCTCTGAAGATTGACAAACAAACTACACAGTACGTTTAACGGTTATTATGCAATAAACACAAAAACGGCGATTTCAGTATCTAAACAACATATGCCTTCATCCTGTATTAAAGTTGCATTACTAAATTAAAAAAATTAATCAAGCTGTTTTAGTAAAATGATTTTGCTAAGTCACTCTAAGGTAACATTCTTCTGGCGCCTTAAGTTACGAAAATAAGGTATCATTATAGAAAGTTTGAGCGTAATTCCGTTGTTCTGATTGCAACTTGTTATTTAAATTCCATACACATTTGTGTTTAAGTTTAAAGCTATTTATGTTGCAGATATTCTTGTTATGTGCTAAATATTATACGGTGCATGAACATGCTTCGTTATAATCTTGAAATATAATGTAACAAAACAACTATCTTTTTAATTACCGTTAACACAATATTACAATAACTAAAGATGATTTCACTCCTCATTAAATGTTATAATTGATGTTGAAATAAATATATTGTTTCTTCATTTCTGTCGGAATCGTGGTAAACAAACATAATTTTATTCTCGTACAGCTAATTCCCGTATGTTTAAAGAAAAACACACCCGATGAGCTCTTAAATGTACATCACCTTACAATTCTTCATAATGCTGTGCTATATTATTTCACTCTTTAATTTAAACCAATTTAATAATTCGAAAAAGTGTTTAATGCTTTTAATTATTTTCTGTTCTGTCCAATAAGGTGGCGAAATTTCATAGGGTGATAGTCAAAGAAAAACCACGGAGAGGACAACATTTTAAAATGGATAAATTTAATTTGAGACGCAAACAATGGAGACGAAACGTGACTTGTTAGTTGTCACTGCATGTAGATCTTTATCATCAATGCATTACGCAATTGCATCGGATTAGCGGTATTGTTCTATGGGCAATTTAATAAGATCCCCACGGCCTGTGGCCTTGGTATTTTTATGACCCTCTCTTCAGACAGTTAACTAAGTATCCATTCAGAGAACATGTGTCCATTCGTGGTATTTATGTATGGAAAACAACCGTTTAAGACAAGGCAAGGAGACTACATTTTTTTCCGGATACCTGTCATACGGACATGTGGCCTTATTAATGAGTTTCAAACGATACTATATTTAGTTCTAATAATTCATTTTTGTAACATATATCCTCTATGATTTTTGTTTTAATATTTAATCAAAAACGTATGGTTTTAAAAATTTCCATTGCAAACTGTGAAAGCCGCTTGGTCTTAGATCTATAATACTTTATAGGGCAAGATAGGAAAAAGTCGCCGGTAGTCGAGTTTCAAATTTGCGGATATGAATTCGCAATAACGGGAGGTAATTTTCAAGGGAAATCACCTAATTTTGGGAAAGGCCTATACTTTGTGCAACCATCAGCCATGCTGTGAATGATGATTATTCAGACATGTGATATAATTATATCCGGAAGACGCTATAATCAACGATTTTTTTTTTCAAATAATTTCACACTGAAAATGCCAAGGACTATGTAGAATACCTCGCGGATGAAGGAAGTCTAATTACACACCAAGTGAGAGTACATGTTAGATATATTTAAATTGTTAACAATTCATGTTGACCAAATATATTGGTATTCCATTTTTTTACACATTCCATATACCGGTTTGGCTATTATGCTGCTGAATTTTTTCAGCAAGTCATTCCAACTCATGAATTCAAAAACGCTTTGAATAAATGCAGCACTGGTAAATGCGTTTCCTCAAAGTCTATAATAATTTCATGCCAAAATATCACAATTTCACTTAAACTCTTTGCAGAGCACCTACTTATTGCGACGTTGAAGTTCTTAGAGATGTGTTTAACAATAACAGCGTGCCACTATCCAGCAATGTCGTGAAGTGCGTTGAATGAGACATCGGTTCAGACATCAACTAATTAGTACCCCGGAAGTTTCTATAGCCAACCACGTGTCTCTCATTTTAATTTCACTATAAAATGACAAGGCTAAGTAGAATACCTAGCGGATACATGATACAACTAATCAGACACGACCTGAGTACATTTCCGGATACTTCATTGCAAGAATGCACAAATACTGTAAACTATATAATTATACTGCAATAGTTTTGACACTGCATCACTGCATTTTGTCATGCCCGTTTGCATGCAATAAATCTTGGTAATGAATGCACAAATTCGTCTTATAGTCATTAACGCAGCCTTACAAAGGCTCGTAAGCGATGCAGCCCATATGCTTAAAATATAACAAACAGACACGTTGACCACGAGGCTCAACTATGCGTTCCCGGCCTCATGTTGACATATTTAGTTATGTGCGAGTTCATTCCAACTACTGCCACCTTTTCTCAGAAGGTCATCAGTTGTTTTATATTAAACGTTACATTTTTTAAAAAGAAAATGAAATTTATATGTTATAGCAATAGAGTACGAAAAACGCATACAAAATAGATCCCAAAACGAACACTACATATATTAACAAACGAAATACCAGTGCTGACGAAAAAATATATTGGAAATATAGTTTCGTTTATGGAAAATCATCAGTTGAAAGGTATAAACTATAAAGTGTTTGTAACGCTTTGAGTCGGTATTTTGGAAAACACGTGTATCACTTACATAGCGTTACAAATCCACAAAAATTATCCCGACCCAGAATAGCCGAGTGGTTATAGTGACAGATTTGTGATTCTGACGGACGTGGTTCGAGTCCCGGCGAAGATATTTTTAATGCATATATGTTTTTCTTTATATAATATTTGTTTTTGTTCATTCCAGCTTCTTTAGTTTTTGCAGTTAAGACATTAAATGACATTTTTCCAAAATACAAAATCTGTGAACAAGTCCTTTTAAAGGTAAGGAAATGGAAATATTTTCGCAGTTACAACAGCAGTAGGGAATCATACATGTATTTTACAACACTGTTAAGGGACTGTTAAGAACAAATGTAAGACTAATATTGCTAGAAACACCAATGAGATGCACAGAAACCAAACATAAATTAGTCTAGACTGACAACTTAATTACGACAGCGTAATACTTTAATTATTGGAGCTCATAGTCCAGGAAACGCTTGTCAACGTAACTACCATAGTTTTATAATGTTTAATTATAGGGATAATTGTCTTTGGTAGACGGGCTTGGCAGTATATACGTTATGAAAGACCTTTTCAGGTTTTGCCATATTAAGTTCAAACTGCTCCCCAGCTATTGTTAGCGGATGAACTTCCATTCATCGATTATCACAAACAATTCACAAGCTTTACAAAATATTTTTTGTGTGCAAAGAAGGTTAACAAATAAACACGTGATTTTCGAGTACAATGATTGGATAAAGGACTAAATTACTTTGCATATAATGAACATTTGTGGAAACGTCTATTCGAAAGCATAGCATGTAATTTTGTATCAGTATGGATCGAGCTAGACGTTGATGGAAATGCAGGATACTAGTGTGATCATGGGAGGAAGAATATATTTCATTTAAAATTTGCAATATAAAAATGCATACTATAACGCCTTAGCAAATTAATAAACATTTGTGTATGTAATCACCCAAGTATAATATCAGGGTTTTTTTAAACAAAATATGCGAACCTTATTATGATATAAATGTCTGCCAAAAACTAGTATTAGTTGTTTGGAATTTTCTTTTCCAGTAACCTCTTGATAAGTACACGGGTACATGCTTTTATTTCTTATACAACTAATCACACAGGCTGTTTTTTGTTTTTAAATTATTTTCAATTAAATCTCGAGTGTTAATTATGTTGAATTAATGTGCCAGTCGATTATCATAAATACGTTCAAGTTGTTGAACTGGCAATCATAATCAAATATTGCCCTTACTGCTCGGGCACAAGCGGACTTTTGTTTTAACGTGTCTGTATTACTAAGTTAATTATTGAAGTGTTTCCATGCACGATGCAATGTTTATTCAATATTTCGGTTGACAGTTTGTTGGCTACCGCTTGCAGTGTCTACGTAATCTTTAGCCTCTCAAGTTTTAGTTGCTTGTAATTGCCAGACGTTTCCTCATTACAGTTCGAAATAATTACATGTTGTCTATATATTTTATTGCATAATATTTGGTTATATGTTAATGAAGCAAATATATTCAATAAGTATAGGCGTGTTCGAATTCGGTATAAGTTTTAAAGTTATTTGTCTCGATCCTAAATTACTGTTATTTACATTCATAATTTTATATTCATCAAAGTGACGAAGCACTCTTTATTCATTGGGTTATGAACAAATATGAACGATTCTATTGTCAATTTAAATAACTATAATTACTAAAATACTCGTATTAATAAAATTCAATAATGAAATGAAGTTCTAGCTAAGCAAGTTATTATTGTTGTTGTCTGTTAAAAGTCAAAACATCTGTTGTGTTTCAATGTTGTTTAAGTTAATTGGAATAACACTATACTTTTACACGGACACGTTATAATGTCTGGGAAATCGTTCATATCTTATTGATGAGTACAATATATGGTTCCGTTACATTATTGCATAATCTGGAAAAAGTACAAAACAAAAAACATTGAGAAATTGCTGTTAGTGAATGCCAAAGCGGTGTTTGAATCGTGACAAACGCGAACCTTTTCACTTTGCCGGTGAAGGCATGAACTTTAAGATAAGTGTACTTGCTGGTTTGCTCGCTTATTATGCATATGCATTACTGTTTAAACATGAAACAATTAATTCTGTGTAATGTCATGTAATCATTTGACTGTACTATGTGATTATATTTTGCGTTGTCGTGAAAATGTTTAGAACAATAGAATCGCTTTACTAAACGTGTTTGTGTCTCATTTGTTTTAAATGCATTATCAGGTCACATGTGCGTGTAACGTTACAATTACAATTGCTTTTGCCCACTTCGAGAAATTCATAAACGTATAAACTGTAGTCAACTGTTGACGTTTTCCCAAAGTTCAATTATATACAAACTTATGGAATGTTTTTTCAATCATTGCACTCGGACACCACATTTTTTTACTCTTAACCTAGTTCACCCAAAATACTACGTGGTAAAGCGTGTGAATTGCTTTGGGTGGGTGGGTGGGTGGGTGGGTGGGGGGGGGGTCGATGGAAGGAATTAATAATTTGTCTAAAGATGGGGTAAAAAGTTAGTGACCAAAACTGAAAAAGTATATTGGATCTTTCACGTTAATTATTCATTTATAGCTTAATTTTGTTTTTAATTGATCAAGCTGTCGTCAGGGTATTATTTATCAAATATTTAATATCTTGAAACAATATAAGGTATGTGACATTTGCTGCGACATCAAAGGATGTATATTAATAAAAACCACAGCAAACGGGCGCCGACCCAAATACCTGATTACGTAGTTCACACACAAATAGCGAACAATTCGTTTTGCATTTCAATAAAAACTACCAATTCACCATATTTCTTCCTATTGAAACAATATACACAGTATATACTTCAGAAATTAAAATGAAATGTACAAAAAAGATATGTAAAAAAGTCATTTCAATCAAATATATACTACAGTTTTGCGGAATGATAATTATTATATTATATTGACGCATATTATGTATAAACTGTAATTGTGTGAGGTAAGCAAAACAAACAACACATGACTAGTTGTTGTAATAGTAAGAACTTTGAGTATAAAATTATCACATGGACATTGATTACTTCGAGAAAAGAACTAAATCTAAAAACATTTTCAATTGTTCTTTCTTCGTCAAGTAATAACCAGCCGACCATATTTAAATGTCATCTGGTATACGTATATTTAAAAGCGTGTTTTTAAAAATAGCGTCGAACAGCGTCACAAACTGTTTATTATTTTATCTAGTACACTCTTTTTAATTTATTTATTTGTCAGAAGTGTCATTTTGTTCATAATATACAACGTAATTTTCTTTTTGGGATATGTGAGAAAATGAAAAGTGTCAATTCGCTTTGCCAATCTGTAAATAGGTCCATTTAGTATTGTACTTATTATTCTTTCTTCAACTATATTCAGTCATTTGATCTAATTATTTGCGGGAGACATTTTATCCATCAAGGTGTTGCCAATTAAGTTCACACTGAAAACAAATATTTAGAATGCCTCACGGATATAAGAAGACTACTTATGTACGGCTTGATGGTACAGTTCCTGATATATGCAATTCTACAAATCAGTTTTTGACCCCTGATACCTGATTTAGGTTTGTGCTGGTTTTAAAATTACGGTACTTGTCCGTCATGCCAAACGCAAGACTAAACATTAATTTATTATAACTTAATATATTCTAACTTAAACTATCAAAACTCCATTTACAAAATAACGGCTTGGCATTTGTATTGCTCAGATTGCACAAGTATTCCTTCCTATTCATGCATGCATACAACGTTTTAGAATAGAATGCTGCAATGTAACGCATCTGTGCTTCCTCAAAGTCTTTAATTATTTTGCACCAAAATATCGTAGTACAATTTCAGACAACGCGTAAAACACGTGCACGAACACAACCGAGTATAAATATAGGAAGTAATTAAAGCTAGTAATATATGCTTATACGTAGAGTCCATTGGTTTTAGGTAATTCGGTCCTATCTATAAGACAATGTAAAACAATACGAAAATCTAGCTGCTTTAGTAGTAGATGAGCTTCTATTTAACAGCCCACTGTCATTTAAGGAAAGTAAGTTAAACAATGGTTAATAAGAACCCGTATTTAGTTCCATACAAACCATTAAACCTTATATGAGGGCTTTTTAATAAAAGTATTGTTTGCTCACCTGAGTGCTCGGTGAGCTATTGGTTTGGGGGACCTCTCCTACGTCGTCCGTCGTCCGTGTTTCGTCAACAATTTGTTTCGTTCTCACGCTATATACTTACTTTTTATCCAATTTTAACCAAACTTGCACAGTTTGTCTGTGACTATAAAATATCGGACGGGGTTGTTATTGGGCCAGATCACAAATATACATTTCCAACACATATACTTTATTTTCCATCCAATCTTATCTAAACTTTCACAGTTTGTGTATGACGACCATCAGATCTCATCAGACGCCAACAATGGGCCAGATCGTCTTTCAAATACCGGAGTTATTGCCCTTTAAAATATACAAAAATGGACATTATTCACTATGGAGACTTCATTTTTCATCCCATCTTGTCCAATCTTTGTCTACGACTATGAGATTACAGTTGAAGTCGAATATAAGCAAAATCGGACCAGAAATACGGGAGATGAATATAAATAAAATCGGACCAGAAACAACGGAATTATTGCCCTTTGTTTGTGAAAAAAAAATACAATAAATGGACATTATTCAGGATAGAGACTCCATACTTCATCCAATCTTCACCAAATCTTGCAGAGTTTGTCTATGACCAAAAAGATCAAAGGTGAAGTTGAATATAAGCAAAATCGGGCCAGAAACACCTGAATTATAGCCCTTTGTTTGCGAAAAAAATATACAAAAATGGACATTTATCATGATAGAGACTTCATTTTTCATCCAATCTTCAACAGATGTGCATGGTTTGTATATGAACGTAAGATTACAGGTGAGGTCGAATATAGGCATGTTCGGGCCAGAAACACCAGAGTTATTGTCCCTTGTTTGTGGAAAAAAACAGCAACAAGTTATCAGTGATTGGCTTGCACACACGATTTTTTTTTATTCAATGTTGATCAAACTTACATAGTTTGCGTATGACCATAAAATTTGATTGACAAAATTTGACTTCCAACAGTTGCAAACCTTTCATGCAGTTATTTGTACATGCAGTATTGATTGCTTCAGAGCCTGCATTCACAAAATTTATCATCATTGGACAGAAAATTATCAAAGAAAAAGCAAAACGTGACCTTATAGCACAGACATAGAAATTATCGCATTCCAACTAGTTCTCCAAAACTGTCTGTCAAAATGACATCCAAATCTACTGTTTCTGCATTTTCCAGAATTGTCTCCGAATGAAAAAGGGTCAGGTAAGAATATCGAGAAAAATGATTTGAGAATAATTGGCAAAAACACCGCACAGCCACTACCCAACTCGTGCTTTAGTTAGCCCATTGCACTAACCGATGTTTTAAATCAAATTGATCCTCTCTCCCTTTGCGTATTGTTCATATTTCTTAATTATCAAACCGGTCACAACAGTATGGTCTTCATCTGTACCAGTTCCCATGCGAGCGCGTTGGGTCATAATGGCCGTCTTGTTTTATCTAATCCAGTTCTTTGCTTGTACGTGATCAAATAACTGTTTAAAAGATTTATCATATTAAATCGTTTGTTTTGCGACTCGCACGTCACTTCGTTATCTTTTGTTGCACATCACTGAACACCAATTTGTTGTAAAATGTAGACATTATTTGCCTTCTTCAAAGATAAATAACGGCGCCCTTTGATGCTTTGCATCAATGTTTTTATTGTTAACACATACGAACGACTGAATGATCAGTTGCAAAAGCTGAATGCCTATATATAAATAAACATGACGTTGAATAAATGTCATATTAATGCTGGACAAGAAATGTATCTTTCTCAAAGCTTCCGGTGAATCTAAGTGTTGTATTTGTTTATAGTCATAGTACTTTAGAAACGGTAGTATGTTTGGGAAATCGTTTATAGTTTAATTGCTTAGTGATAAGTACAAGGTATGGTTTTCTGATATTACTTCTTTCTGAAGTAAAAGTGCAACACAACATCGAGAAACAGCTGATAATGAATGCCAAAGCGGTGTTCGATCTGTGTTGAACGTGAACTTTTGTTGTTGTTTTTTTCTGCCAAGGAGTGAATCTTTACACTTATCATTTGCGTTTCACTTAACTAAAAACAACACGACCCAACAATATGTACATGTAATATAAAAAGTGCATGCATATTCTTACTTATATATCGTTGTTAAAATAATCTATTTAAGATTAATGTTAGTGGTTTATTGACTTAGTAAATACCGAGCGTATTTGCGACTTAGGTTAATTAGCCGCATACTGCGAACCAGAAATGAATTTTCCCAACAAACTTGCGATATGCTTTGTGGATTGGCTATGCGTAATTGTTACACACGGTACCTAGTACAAATTGCTAACTGTACCTTTATGAACTGGAAGTTGCATGCTGTCAAAAGACGACAGCAGACAGATGCATGATTGTTTTCAACTGAGCAAACATGTTTACCAATTATCTGATACCAACTCTGGGAGTGATTAATACGTAGAATATAAAATAAACTCAATTGATAAGAGCTCACAAAACCATTCCTCAAGCAAACGTTTCCGCTAGTGAAAGAAAATATGTTAGATTTGAGATTAGTTAATTTTAATATATTTTACTGCATGCTCATGTCATCTGCATATTTATGCATTGACATATTACATAGATACCAACGTGTTACAACAAGACTTGTAAAAACATGATAATAACAATAAATTGTCTAGGGTTTGCATGATACCAGTTCGCATGTTCTGGGTGAATGTGTCTGGAAGTGTTCAACCTATGCTTTAAATGAAATCACGACTTGTGACCTTATATTGATCAGATATATAAATACTGGAAATAACCTTTAATAAATAACCAACATATTTTGAGAAAAGTCACAGTTATCCTTAATGACAGAATTGAACGAAACAGTACTTGGGTACATTGAACGTCATTCCGCCTAACATAGGCAATGTCAAAACACAAGCAAGCTCTAGTTAGTGGTTTTAAAAATCGTATTATCGTTTAAATCTTATAATGTAACTTACATACAAAACAATTTGTGTTGATCCAATACTTTCGGCATAGTGCCCCAAAACACTGCAACAGATAACTAAGGTTACACTATACTAATTCCAATCCTTGTGTAATTTAATGTAAAAGTGATAATTTTAACCAAAAATAAATGCAACAAATTTGCACATAGGGACCCTCGTAAACATAGCTTTTTTTAAAGAGCATTCTAAGCTGAATGGATTTAATGGATTTAACCAATAAAAAGGGTATGCCATGTAATACGTAAGAAATAACTCGCCACTAAACAAAGTTGACTGTTTTATCACCTTCTCTTTAGCGGCTACGTTCTTGTTGAATGTAACCCACCTCAGCGCAAGTGTTCTACTGTATTCTTCAACCTTAAAATACATCAGTGATTATTACTGCACGCCAATGCTTACCCTACCAACATTGCCAAACAAGAATATCAAAGCAAGTGTCTAAACTTAAAACATGTCTTCGAGTCAAACTTGTTGGTTTATTTAGAGAGTATAGCCCTACATGACTTATTTATTTAGTGTAATGTGGCCTTAAACGTCTAGATTAACGTTATACATAACTAATTAATGACACAATATTCTATTTACATACATTGTACGCTTAGTTTTCTTATTAAGTCAATATATTAACATACGCTTATGATAATTTTTAGCGCTTAAATTATGACAAATAGCTTATTTATGTTTATAACAATTTTATTTAAATAAGTACACACACATTAACAGGTTTTAAGAGTTTATTGAACAGCGTGATCCGTGCAATCAGACCTGCTTGCTTTGGCAGCTAACACAAAACGCATCAAGTTCAGCCAAGACAAACAAAGAACTGCAATCTTGTGTTAATTATACATTATTAGTTTCTAGTACCCTATTTATCTGCATGCCAGCAGGCAAATAAATCTTCAATGTAAATAGTGATAAGAACATGTCATGTACATCGTAGCTATAGTTAGAAACATCCGTTGTCTGAGCGTGGGAAAGAATGCGCCTGCCAATGAAGTTAATGGAAGTAGAGTTTTTGCAAACACATGGCAAAGAGTGTGTGGTATAATTAATATAAAACGTGGTTAAACCATATTTTACAGTATTTTTATGAGCGGCCTATTCCAATATAAATTTATGATGATCTACAATCAAACGATAAAATGTAGGAAGATAACTTTCACATACATTTACAGGTTGTGTGTATTTAATTGAACCCGCCTGCAGAAAACCTGTCTTATCACTGCAAAACTGATAAGTTGCGAAATGGACTGTCAATATGTTTTGACATCGTGTATGATTTCGTGACTTATTTTGCAATAAATAGAACAAAGTGTGCGTGCATGTTGAAATAGAAAACCAAAAACAATTTTGAAGAACTTTGCTTTTAGCAATTATATATATCACTTCGTATATATTGCTCAAATAGTTTTTATATTTACAAGAATATATAACCTCCATGGCGGAGGTAAATTTATCACAATGCTTGGATGCGCGAATCAAATATCACATTCTGGAAAATAGCAACAGTAATATCCTTTCCGTACGATAAGGATGTCTCAAAGGAAATACGATTTATATTTTGACGTGGAAATGCTCTTTTTAGATTACATGGTTGATGATATGAGCCTGAGTTTATAAATCGATTTGCATAATTGAAAATAATAAAATTTGTCTTATATTCCTATATATTCCTATGTTGATATCATTATATAGCATTAGGATTCATCATGTGTTATAGGTTGATTATATTTGCAACCGTTGAACAATTTCATATTTCGTTCAGTGCATACCGTTTCATACAATTTCAAACATGTTACCATGTATTAACGAAAGCTCTCTTAGAAAAAGTTTGCATTGTTCTAAATAAACATGGCTGTTATCTATACGTTCAATGACTTTAAAAAAAATATATAAAATTTTGCTTTTGGAATATAACTTTTATGTTTTTAAATGTGCGTTATCTACTTAACTCAAAACAATTGGTTTTATTGCCAGCTTAACAGATAAAGTGTATGGGTAATTCTCGTTAAGGTTAAAGTCACTCCCATTTATTTGGCGTCGTTTTCTGAAGGAAAAGCCATTTTCAAATGGAAATATCATGTTTTTATCCTTACGTTTTACAAGTCGTTGTTTACATCACTGGATGCAAATTTCTTGATATGAGGAAAATGTAGCGCTTGCGCTATTACTTGATTGTCGAAAACTGGAGTTTCTTTTTAAATGACGATCCAATTTGCTTAACATCAAACGTAATGGATAACCATACTGGTGCCTGTGACTAGTCCTCTGATAATTTGTTTTGGCGTGTACGCTCTCTAAATGTATGTGACTCAATATAATTAGGGTAATTTTGACTATTTTAAAGCCATGAAAGCAGTATTTTTCAGTTTGTTTAACTTTTCGTCCATATATATTTAAACAATGAGAGTTATATAGAAAGATAGTCATCATCTGTTATCTGCAGTATATCAGCAATTAAACATAGAGAACAGAAACAATTGTCGTTAAAAGAAGGTGTGTTTGAACAGAATCTGAAAATTTCAGCTTGTAGCATCTTCTCTGATAAAATTTATATATATACAAATGTCTGTTTTTGTGCATTTTTTTTATGTCTCGACAATTAAACGTTTTTTTCTAAATACACTAATTGAGAGACAAATTACAGCAAAATATCAGAATTTTAAGCAATTGCAGATTTCGATAACTAAATATCTCTATATCTCTAATATAACTAAGTATATATTCGGCAGCAAAATATTAAAGTGATTGCAAGTATACATAACTATAATCCTATACCAACGCGTTGTTCAGAAAGAAAAATAATACTGTGTAAGTTCATTAGTTATGCAATTTCAAAGCAGTGCAATTAGTCTTCAAGACAAGTATTAAGCGTCGACCTTTAAACTTATCTTGTTTCAACACAAACCAAATATTCTCTGTATACTTAGTGCATCCTTGCGCAGTATCGTGAATTAACTATATATTCAGACATATGATTTTATTATATCCGAAAGACGCTATAATAAACGAGTTGTTTCACACTAAAAATGACAAGAGTACATAGAATAACTCGCGGAGATGAGGATACTTATTAATACGCATTGATATTAAATTTTAAGATATACGATAAATGTTCAAGTTGGTTGTTGGCGTAGTAGGAAACACGATTTTGCTTTGGGCCCATTTGTACATCACAACACCTGATAATTACAGGTTAGAAATTTGTCTTTGTCAAAAAATCACAAATACACTTGTTCATGTGCTTCATCAATAATGTTGATCGTCTTTAACCATCCTTATAATATAAATAATTCCAATAAGCAGTCATCAATGTAATTGCCGTAGTTAAATCACATTCAATTATAGGTGTATTTTGTATCGGAGGATTGGCTTGGCAGAAGGTACAGAATAATTAGAAGGCACGCCACTTGTATTCTTGGAGATCAGGCTGTGCAATGAGTTCATACAGAGACAGAAACTAAAAAATACTCATCTGCTAAGAGCTGAGATACCATTCCTTAGGCAAATCTTCTCTAGAACAGGTTAAAGCGCGTTCTTTGGTTTCAGTTGGAATTGTATCTTGACTTTCATAATCATCACAGTCCCTTATCGCATTTACTGCCATATCGTTTCATCTGCAAAGCTCTGCAAAGAAATTGTATCTACATATTTCTTATGTGTCACAGTTTGACTTGTTAAAATGTGACAACACTAAAATGTTTAGGACTAAGATAGCATCAATTGATACGCAACCCTTGAAGGTACACTTATTTTAATGCTTTATTTTACCACCTTATAAGAAAAACATTATTACTTAATTGTGATTACTATTTCGCAACGGTAGTTTAATGATATAGTTTTATATAATTTGCTCAAACAATAAAATTTGACCATGACTATATAGACACATTAAGTTTATTTTGCTGATAAATAATGCATTACGAGGGTTGAGCATGAAACTATTGTATCTGATATAGAAATGTTAAGCAGATACCACAGTTTCACGCTCAACCCTCGATTAGTCTTAGGTCCTTACGTTGTTTTACACACATGTAATTAGTAAGTATAGTAAGTTGAAATAAAATCCTGTCTGTTATTTTAAAAAAAATGGTACAAGTTTTATATTAACATCTTAATAGAACAATTTCGAGATTTTTTTGTTGTTGAACAAAACTGCATTAAATAAAAACAACGTATATGGGCACGTAATACACGGCGTATTGGCTTATTAAATTGATTTGGCTCAACACTAATGACATCTCCGTAGGTTAAAAACCATTTTCATTAAAACAAAACACGATTATAATCTTATTGAAGGGCTTTACGAGTTTACTGAAAATCGTGATCCGCACAAACCGACGTTCGTGTCCTGGCAGTAAGACAAACGCATCAAGTGCAGCCAAAACAAACAAAGCACTTCTTCCTTGTTGTTTTTTTTACAATATTAGTTTCAAGTACCCTATTTACCTGCATGCAAGCAGTCGAAAAAATCTTCTAGGTAATTAGTGATAAGAACCTGTTCATCGTAGCTATAGTTAGATACATCCGTTGTCTGAGCGTGGGAAAGAATGCGCGTGCCAAGAAAATTAAATGGAAGAAGCGTTTTTGCAAACACGCGACAAAGAGTGTGTGGTGTCATTGATATAAAACGTGGTTAAACTTACTTTACAGTATTTTTATGAGTGGCCTATTCCAATATAAATTTATGATGATCTACAATCAAACGTTTATATATTTAATGATCATTAATTACAATTGCTTATCTCTGAATCGCATGTACGTTATTTATAATGTAGGCACAATAAATATGATGTATGCAGTCCATAAATAATATAAAATGTCAGATGAGTGTGTATGCATTTTTCATATCGACAAAAATGAAACAAGTAAAACTTATTACATCAACCAAATGGTTGTATATTTTATTAGGTACTGTGTATGTTGGCGTTGTTTTACTCCTTTTATTCTCATTCTCTTTATGGATAAAAAGGGCTCCAAGGCAGAACTCCAAGGTCAACATATCGTTGCTATTTTTTTTGCAATAGGCTTGTATAACTAAATATGCAGACTATAACGGACAAGCATGATGCTATTTCACTGAGGTAAAACTTTAACCAAATATTTTTATCACACTCTTGATTTTGGCTTTAACCCAAAAGTTTAAACATACTATAGTTAAGCTTTGATAAGGTATTAACGGTGTTGCAAGTATCCAGATAGCAGAAAGAGGGCGAGATGGCAACGATAGTAAATAGGCACGATGAAATGTAGGAAGATAACTTTCACATAAATCTACAGATTGTGTTTTATTTAATTTTACCCACCTGCAGAAAACCTGTCTTATCACTGCATAACTGATAAGTTGGGAAATGGACTGTAAATATGTTTTGACATCGTATGTGATATCGGGTCTTATTTTGCAATAAATACAACAATGTGTGTGTTCATGTTGAAATATAAGAACAAAACAATGAACTCACTTTTTAGATCTTTCGCACTGAGATGAAGGGCAATGCTTTGTAATAGAAAATATATGTATCACTTCATACAAATGAACGTATTTATTAAATATATTTTATTTAAAAAAACATGCAACCTCCTTTGCGGAGGTCAATATTATAGCACAATGCTTCAATGCGCGAATCAAATATTACCTTTGGAAAATAGCAGCAGCAATATCCTTTGTTGACGAAGTGGATATCTTAAGGGAAATATGGTTTATATATTGACTTGAAAATGATTATTTGAGATAGCATGGTTGATGGGATGAGTCCGAGTTTATAAATTTATTTGCATAAGTGAAAAAAAAATTGTTTTATATTCCTATGTTGCCTATCATTATATAGTATTATAAATATCATGTGTTATAGGTTGATTACATTTGCAAACGTTGTCATTGATGAACAATAAATTGTCGTCCGCAATTTCATCTTTCGTTTGATGCATACAGTTTCATACAATCTCAAACATGTTATCATGTATTTATGAAAGCACTCTTCAAAGTATATGTTTTGCATTGTTCTCAATAGACATGGCTATTATGTATTCTGTGTTAACTACTTAATTCCAAACATTTGGTTTTATTGCCAGCTTAACAGATCAAATACATTAGTATTTCTCGTAAAGTCTGAAACGTCACTCACCTTGATTTCTTAGTAAAAAAATTCATCCCAGTTTCAAAGGGAAATACAATGATTTTATCCATGCGTTTTACATCCCTGGATGCAGATTGTTTGATATGAGGCGCCTGTAGCTTTTGCACTATTATTCTTTGTGTTCGCAAACTGGGGTTGGTTTCTTATTTAATGACAATGCAATTTCCTTAACATGTTTATCAAAGATAATGGGACATCATTCTGGCGCCTGTGGGTTGCCTGTCTGGATATTTGTTTTGGTGTATACTTTCTTTAAATGCATGTGCCTTAAAATAATTAGCCTAATTTTGAATATTTTAAAGCCATGGAAGCAGTGTTGTTCGGATTTTTTCAGTATGTTTAACTTTTCGTACATTATATATTTAAACAATGATAATTATATAGTAGCATACTCATCAACTGTTATCTCCAGTATATCAGCAATTAAACATTGATAACAGAAACAACTGTCTTTAATAGACGGAGTGTTTGAACAGAATCTGAAAATTTCAGCTTCTAGCATCTTATCTGATTAATATATTAATACAAATGTCTGTTTTTGTGAATTGGCTGTTTTATGTCTCGACAATTTAGCATAATCACATATAATTAAGGATTCTCTTGTTTATTTAATTTACTCTCTATTATACTGATTTCTTTATGTATTAATGACCTCTAATAATTATGTATTTTTGATGACAATAATCATTTTTAAGTCTTTACGTTCTAGAAGTATTCTTTAGAGATGCCATTCAATGAACATGCACCGCTTTGAATTAACACTATGATACATTCAAATTGTATTCAGAATTGAAGAATATAAAAAACTACAACAAAGTATTCAATGCATTTTCATACTGTAAACAATTTAATAGTACATACGAGTTCTAAAAATGTACTGTGTTGAAACTGTGAATAACCTTGATGCGAAATTGCTCGTCCTAGTGGAATATATTATTTGTACCATCAGTACTAATAACTTATTTTACCGTACACGCGATGAAACACAACACGCAATGCTCGTTTGCACGTCTCAGCATTAAACTATTTTTATTTAACTATTTCTTTAAGACAACTGAGCAATCGCAAGTGCGTGCAAAATCTACACAACAGGACATAGTAAAGACAAATTATATTAAGAAACAAGAGCTGTCAGAGGACAGCGCGCTCGACTATTCGAAGTATTTCAGTTGGTACATATTTTGAATAATAGAAGGGGCATACATTCGTTAAAATACAAAACTTGACAGTGAAGCCTTGTATAGTTTATACATTTTTGAAACAAACACTTTTAACCACAAAACTATGTAAAAAGTGTGCCTAACTCTGTCAAAATGCAAAACAGAGTTATGTGTAATGCTGCCCCTGATACTAGAGTTGATGACAAAGATAAGTTCCATGTTTCAATGGATAACTTATGTAGTTTTAAAGTTACAAAACTTTTGAATATAAACTTTAACCATAAAATCTATGTAAAAAGGGGCATATTTCTGTAAAAATACAAAACAGAGTTAGGGGTAATGTTGCCCCTGATACTAGAGTTGATGACAAAGGTAAGTTCCAAGTTTCAGGTGAATAACTTGCGTAGATATAAACTTTAACCAGAAAATCTAAGTGAAAAAGGGGCATAACTCTGTCAAAATACAAAACAGAGTTATGGGAAATGGTGTCTGATACTGGAGTTGATGACAAAGGTATATTTTTAGTTTCAGGTGAATAACTTATGTAGTTTTGAAGTTACAAGACTTTTGAATAAAAACTTTAACCAATTCATACGCCGACGCCGACGCCGGGGATAATAGGATAGCTCACTTATTCTTCGAACAGTCGAGCAAATGATTAAAAGCAGGTAAATGAAATTACCTCAGATAACAGCAACAGTTGTGTAATTATAATTTATGATGTCTGGGAACACGAAGTACGTGCGCACATGATTTTGTATTGAAACAATTTATTATACTTTTTACTTTACTTTTGATGTTTTATGTTATTATTCGTAATTAATTATAATACGTGTTGCTAATATTATTAGACTGCTTGCGTTAGCCAATGGTGTTAGTAGGGCGATTGCGAGATATTGAATTGATGACCTACCATTAACTTTGCAGGCTACAAAACACTAACAATCGAAACCTCCACATTTATATTCTCCATCGGCTATTTCGGCCCGTTCAAGATTAGTCGACACGTTGACAGTTAGGCATATAATTGCGTTTGAATTAAGTAAGTTTGCATACAAACCTCTATACTTTTTACGACGTTGAAAAACGCAAGTATAACAATGAGTAGTTCAATTTTGTCTTTTGTAAACATGGCATTGCAGAAATTCAATTTCATTCATACAAATGTTAGAAAATTGAAGCATTATATTTCCCTTGAATTTAGTAAGTTCTTTCTTCTTCTCGCCAAAAGTCTTTCTACGCTATCAGCGTTTTGATTTTGTAAGTTGCGCTTAGTTGAGGGAGCAACAAATCCGTTAAGCTGGACTTCGACGTAATACAAGATTCAATTGTTTACTGCATCATCATATCGTTCAAGCAAGTTTATAGGAAACAGACAGCTAAAACAATTCGACAAACAAACATTTTGTCCATTGAGTCTTTTATAAGAACAGTAAAGCGGCATTTCTAATCACCAGTAGTAAATATCAGCCTAGTATTAAGTTTTCACGTTTACCTACTCATGACATGAATACCCCAGCTGCTTTCAGAGTGTCACTCGCTTGACATGCTTTCGTCTGAATATTTAATACACGTACATGTAACAAATTTTTCGAACACATTTTTTGCATCCCAATATTTTTACTAGTAAAAACCTTCGTTTCGATTTTTGATATTATTTCCAGCATCTATATGATAAAAAAATCGGTTTCAGTGTAATTCCCTGTTCATTTTAAGACAAATATGAAAGAACATAATAACTTACATTGCTTTTGTTTGCTTTACGTATACAAATATGGAACGTCTTGTTCCTCGGTAACTGTCGTAAAATACCATCTATGACAGTTACATGTACTGTTGTGCTTTCCTTATACTTGCCAAGAAGAAAATTTCATATCGACTAGATCATAACTTAGTCATATTTCCCTTTCGCTCCTTGGTATTCAGTTCTCTGTGCAATTAGTCGTGCCTGATTATATTACATTTAATATATACTCCCACTTGCTGCGACAATAACTAATCACCGTTGTTGTGAACAATAACTGTCAATTTAATTAGTTTTCGTTTCTCGATAAATATAATAAGGAAACCTTTATATAACAACGAACAAGAAATAGAATGCGGAAACCGCATTAAAGCCGGAATTTTTATTTCATTAAACGTATAAGCAAATCATGATAAGGAAAGGTAGACATTTCATGCAAATATTTATTATAAGCAGGAACTTGCAAATTTTTTTGAAAATTCTAGCTTCGGCTTTAATAGAAAATGTTGTTTAGACATTTTGTTCTTTCTATCTCTGGAGGCCATCTTGTGCAGTGAAGCGGAACCCGCTGCGCTGGTTTGGCAGAGGACCACCCACGGAGTTATTGTCTGAAGTTAACGTTGACCAAACACTTTAGAAAATATGTTATAAGTACAAAACATTAACGCAGAATTATTTGTTCATCTCTAGTGGTTATTTGGTGTGCTGAATCGGAATTTTGGTAGAGGGCTACTAAAGGAATTTTTTTGAGAAATTATTTTAAAATGTAACAACAGATTTATAAGAAAATAGTGTTTATGCATTTGTCTTCGAGTAGTTCAGCTCTGGCTGTCATCTTCTGGACAATCCAAGAAGCATGTGTTAGGATTCATCAAGATTGACAAAGAAACATTCGAAAAAATGACAGAAATAATCAAAATTAACATTAGCTATAGTGGCCACTTTGTGCACTGAACTAGAACCATTTGACTACGTTTGGTAGGGGTCCACCAAACAAACATTCGTGTGAATTGTTTTGAAAATTAAGTTATATTTTAAGACGAAAATGGCGTTCAAACTGTGTTCTATTTTTAGATCTGGCGACCATCTTATGCAGTAAAGCGGAACCATCTGCAAAGGTTTGGTAAAATACCATGTAAAGAACATTTTTGTGAAGTTTCATCAAGATTTACCGACAATATTTGAAACTATGACCGGAATACGAAACTTTAATTTTTTTATTTTATTTTTAGCCCGTACGGTCATATTGTGTAGCAGTTTGGAACCATTTGTAAAAGTTTGGTAGAGGACCACTTAACACACATTATTTAGTATGTGAAATTATTGAAAATCTTGCACAGGTTTAGAAGCAAATGGCGTTCCAACATTTTGCTATTTTATTTCTGGGGTCCATCTTGTGCAGGGAACCATGTGCTTATGTTTGGAAGAGAACCACACAAAGAACATTTGTGTAAAGGTTTATCAAGATTGACCAAGAAAATATTCCAGGAATACAAAATTTGAATGCAAATTCTTAACGACCCAGAAGACCGCCCGCCAGACTACCCGCACACCAGAAAACCTGCCCGTCCGCCCGCCCGGTTTTCTCCAATCTATAAGCCGATATTTTTCGTTGAAAGATCCGGCTAAGAAAACGTTACAGGTAATAATTATGCCCCCCATCGAAGACGGATGGGTATATTAGTTTTCTAATGTCGGTCGGTCTGTCTGTCGGTCGGTCGGTCGGTTGACCACTTTCGTTTCCGTTCTCTAAGTTCGACAGTTTTCATCACTAAACTTAATGAATATGTGTGTGGGTATCTAGGTCAAGTTTGATAATAAGCCAAATCGCCCTTGGAATTGTGAAGTTATGGCCAGGGTTTGACCTTAACTTTTAGAAAGTGGTGGTCTACAGGACCGGCTACGTTCAAAACCTACTGGTCCGATACTATATGAACTGGTCCCGATAATCAAATACATCGAACTGCGTAGTGCATACAATACATTGTAGATTAAAAAAACAAAATGATTCTTAGAATTTAATTCGGAAAATATATTGAGCACACATGAAAATCTATTATTCATTATTCATTATATTTATACTAAAACATATTTTTGCTCTAAATGTTGTACACACATTATTTTAAATAAAGATGAGATATCAACTTCTTGAACTTGACATAAATTTGACATCATGTGTGTTCGTGTGCTGAGCAATCAAACTGCAGTTAGAGCAATTAAAAAGATAACTATGTATCGTTATTGGATTGGGCTATCCGTTCTTTAACGTTTTGCAATCATTCCCACAATGCGGAAACCTAGGCATCAATTGTGTTTACTTCAATTGTTTTTGATAGAGATACAATTTAAAACTGTATATTGTAAAAGAACAATAATAAATTATTGTTGTGTCAAAAAGATAATACATCTTTCAAATATTATTGAGCCAGGAGTACTATTAGTGGTATCCAAGTATTTAGCCAACCTTCGCAATTTCGGGTTTTGGTCAAAGGAACATGTGAATAAATTTAATTGACCCCGCTAGTGTTTCACGTTATAATTTGAATAGAAGCTATTATTAACTCGTTATTTTATACAATTGATCTATCTGTTGTTTGATTAAATTTGTATTAAAATAAAAAAGGATATTAAATGACTATAGTTCATTATTATAAATGAAAAATTGTTTCTCTAAAAGCGAATATAAAGCCCGTCAGATATAATTTCAAAATGGTGTTATGTTGACAACGTGTAACCTGCTGTTATAACATACTGTTATGACTGGAAAAGTGAAGAATCGGAAAAGGTGCGATTCATACACGAGAGCTTGTGGTAAAATGCCAATAAACAATATCGTCTCAGATGGTTCCCTGTATTCTTAATCACAAATGATAATTCACGAATTACACAGTTAAGACCAGTCCAAAAACAACTGGTCAACGAAAAATCACAGGTCACGGACCGACGGACACACGTTAAGGTCGAATCCTGGTTATGGCCCTTGAATTACCTAAAATAGACCTTTTAAGCCGTTGCCGCTCTTTAAGTCAAACAGTTTTCATCAAATCTTCTTTGTAATAATAATATCTAGGTCAAGTTCGATAATCAGCTAAATCGTCCCTGGAATTGTGGAGTTATGGCCCTTGAATTATCTCAAATTTGCCTTTTTGCCGTTTCCGCTCTCTAAGTCTAACAGTTTTAATCCAATCTTTACCAAACTTCATGACAACGTTTGTAATAATAATATCTAGGTCCAGGTCGATAATCAGCCAAATCGCCACAGGAAGTCCAAAGTTTTCATCCGATCTTCACCAAACTTCATGAAAATGTTTGTTATTATTATATCTCGGCCATGTTTGATAACCAGTTAAATCAGCCCAGGAATTATGGAGTTATTGCCCTTTAATTATTTTAAATTTGCCGTTTTAGCGGCCTCCGCTCTCCAAGTCCAATACTGTTCATTCAATCTTCACCAAACTTCATGAACGCGTTTGTGAGAATACTATCTTGGCCAGGTTTAATAATCAGCCAAATGGCCTAAGGAATTGTGGAGTTATGGCCCATGATTATCTAAAATTAGCCTTTTTAGCTATTTTAACCTGGAGGGGGGCATAACTGTTCTACAAACTGCTCTTGTTCAACCTTAACGTTGATATGTGTATATCCATTTACAAAACAATTGCTTTCAGTGATGGTTGGTTTTTTTATGATTTGTATGTCAGTGTGTTAGAATAAACGTATACAATGCTTAAATGGATACTTCGAATATATTAAGAGACAAGAAACATTGATAGTACTTCACAAGGGTGGATTTTTAAGGAGGTTATGGGCCTTTGTTGCTGCATAGGTATAAAGTGTACCAATTGTGCCAGGGTTTTTAATCTGTACATGTAACTGCTATTTGGAAATCAATGCGACTTTTCCGAAAGAGTGTGTACCAGTAGGAAAGATTTATATTAGAAGAATGCTCCGCCGTAACTTTGTAGGACTTTGATTATGGCTGTAAGACGCGTTCTATTCGAGTCTTAGCAACCACTGGATGAATTTCTGAAAATTTACTTTAGTTACATGTATCAATACACAAAGAGACGAGTATATTATGTCGCCATGTTGAAATGGTTGATGTTTACCTACACTTGACATAAATACCTGCCATTGTTACACTCACTATAAATGTATATTTCACTTACATTCCGAAGCTATTAAAAGTAACTGCAAGTTGGTTCGACGACAATATAAATAAAACCAAATCTAAATAAGATCTAAATAAGAATTATAGCTCCAGTTTGATATTAAATTGTCATACGCTTAGTCTAAACGGAATAGATCGTAAAGATAACAGTTATATCGTGTAAATATACACTGAACATCGTGTTTCTGTATACCCCGGAAGTGCCACTCAGGTTTCACGCCCCGCTGTATCTTGAACGGATCCATTAAAACGTCAGACAACTTGATTTTTAACAATAAATGAGGTACCTATTATAACAAAAGAACCAGAATTGTAGCAATTGCAGATTGCGATAAATATGTATATCTAATATATCTAATTGTACCAAGTATTTCTTCGGCAGCAAAATGTGAAGAAAGTAATTGCAAGTTTACAAACTATAATCCGATGATAACGTGTTATTTAGAAACAAAAAAGACAGGGAAAGTTCATTAATTATGAAATTACAAGATAATTATTAAGCCTTAGTGAAACCTTCGTGAATTACGTTATTCAGCCATCTGATCTAATTATATCCGAAAGACGCTATATAATAAATAAGCTGTTTCCAGTTAATGTCACAAAGAAAATGACACGAGAACGTAGGATACATCGCAGATATGAGGAGACTAATTACAAACAACCTGAGAGTACATTTTCAGATATATTCCATAATTTACGAATTAAAGTTGTTGACCTAGTATGATACATAACTTTAGTTCGTGCCTATTTGCACATCACAACACCTGATAATTACAGGTAATAATTTGTCTCTGTCAAATAATCACAAATATACTTCCGCATGTGCTTCATCAAAAATGTTAATCATCTCATCAGCAAAGCCCGTCATTACAACACATATGTAGTTGTAGAGAAGGCTTTGAATGATCTGTATTTTCTGTTAAGTGCTTATATTTGTGGAACGATATACCATAATAGCAATGGTGTGAGGAACGTTAATTGAGACATCGGTTCAGACAAGTCCTAATTAATATCCGGAAGTCTCCGAGCGCTAAGGGGCTTCCCATTATTTTCACGCTAAAGTGGCAAGAATATGTAGAATACTTTGCGGCGGAAATGACACATTTAATTACACATGACCTAGACAGCATTTCCAAATGTATTTCATAATTTACATGTACGTGTAACTGAATACTGTAGCGGTTTTATCATATTTTGACACTTAATTTTTGATCATGTCCGTTCTCAAGTGACAGTATAATAATAATAATAATGATAATAATAATAATAATAATAATAATAATAATAGTAATAATAATAATAATAATACCGAGTATTTGATTTGCATAAATAATGTTAAAGTATGTGTACAGTATAATTCGTTTTTCACAGCTAATGTAAGTGCGGTACTACATTTGGTATTTAGAGGTAAAAAATTGTAAAACAGTTTAATATTCTAACTGAATAGCCAGTAAAGAAGTTCACATGTTTTAAACAACGCAAGTTTAGCAAATGCAGAATTATCAATAGATAATATAATTAACGACATCGAAATATTTCATTATAGGATCTCACATGCTAAAAAGCTGACAGCAATGTAATTGCCAAAGTTAAATCATATTCAATTATAGGTGTTTTTTTGTCTCGGAAGATAGGCTTGACAGAAGGAACATAAAAATTAAAAGGCGCGCCACTGGTATTCTTGGAGATCAGGCTGTGCAATAAGTTCACCGAGAAACAGAAAATGAAAAATACTCCTCTGATAATAGCTTACGATACCATTCCTAAGGCAAATCTTCTCTGAAACAGGTTAAAGCGTTTTCGTTGGTTTCCATTGGACGTGTATCTTGACTTTCACAATAATCACAGTCTCTTATCGCATTTACCGCCATATCATTTTATCTGCAAAGCTCTGCAAAGAAATTTTATCTACGTATCACACTATGACTTGTTAAAATGTGATAATACTTAAATTTCTAGGACTTAGATAGCATCAATTGAAACGCAACTTGAAGGTACACTTATTTCTAATGCTTTATGCTATCACCCGATAAGAAAAACATCTAAACGAATACAATTTAACTATGAAATCTTTGACATATTTAGTTTGTTTTCTTTAACATTTCATGCATTAGTCTTGGGTCCTTTTGTTGTTTTGCACACGGATAATTAGTAAGTGCAAATACAGTAATTAGAAGTAACATCTTGATTGTGGCGTTATAAAGATCGTACATGTATTGTATTAACATCTTTAATGAACAACTTGCATTTAATTTCATTGTTTACTTTTTTTATATTACCCAAACGCACCAAATAACAACAACGTATATGGGTACGGAACACATAAAGTTTTTGCTTATCAAATTGATTTAGCGCAACAGAAATGGCAATTCGGTAAGTTAAAAACCATTTCCATTAAAAATTACACGATTATAATCACACTGAAGGGCTTTAAGAGTTTATTCGTAATCTGTACAAACAGACGTTGGTGACTTGGCTGCAACACAAACGCATCAAGTGCAGCCAAGACAAACAAAGAACTTCATCCTTGTGTTTATTATACAGTATTCGTTTATAGTAGCCTATTTGCCTGCATGCCAGCAGGCAAATAAGTCGTCTATGTAATTAGTGATAATAACATGTTATGTTCATCGTAGCTATAGTTAGAATTATTCGTGGTCTCAGCATGGCAAAGTATGCGCGTGCCACGAACATTTATTAAGAAACATTTTTTGCGAGCACGTTGTAAAAAGCATGCGGTTTAATTTATATAAAAAGTGATAAAATATATGTTCAAGTACTTTTATGGGGATCCTATTCCAATATATGTTTTTGCTGATCTACAATCACATATTTACCTAATTAATGATCATAATTGTTAAACCTGCTTTTATTTGAACCACATGTGTATTGCTTATGTTGTAGACACTATAAATATGATGTATACGTTTCGTTACATAATATAGAAAGTCAAATGTTTTGTATACTATTTTCAAATCTACAACAAATAAAACAAGTAAAACTAATTAGATCAACAAAATGGCTGCATATTTCATTCGACACTGTCCATTTTTGTATTTGTTGTAGTCCCTTTGTTTTCTGTCTTTTAAGAAAGGTATCTCCAGGGCAGTACTCCATGGTCAACATATCGTTGCTATTCTTGTTTAAACAGCTTGGAAAATGAAACCTAGAGCAGACCTGCCTGACGCTCTTGCAATGGGTTTGGTTTTGGCTTTAACATATCAAGTTTGAAACAGACTATAAGTAAGCATTGATAACATATAAACGGTGTTGCTAATATCAAGGTAGCAGAAAGAGAAAAAGTAATTAGACGCGACGAAATGGATGAAGATAACTTTCACATAAATCTAAATCTTGTGTTTATTTAATTTAACCCACCTGAACAAAACCTGCCTTTTCAATTCAAAACTGATCAGTTGAGAAATGGACTGTCATAGTATTTGATATCGTGACTGCTTTTCAATTACTAAAAATGTTCAGTTTTCACTTATAAACACCCGACGTTTGAAATAGTAAATATTAATTATAATGCAAAGCTGTGTTACGCGGATCAATAATTGCTTTCTGGAAAATAGAAACATTAAGTTCGTTGTTTACGATATGGATGTCTCAAAGGAAATACGGTTTCTATATTGACTTGGAAATGCTCTTTGTAGAAAGAATTGTTATTGATATGAGTCAGAGTATATATATTGATTTGCAATATAGATAATAATTAGGAATGGGATCGAATACTGAAATCAATATTCGAATATTCGTTTTAGGTATTCGAATATATTCGAATATTCGTTTTGTAAATACTACTATATACTATTATATTCAGCACTCTGTTCAAATATGTACATATCCGAAATATGTATACTACGTGTACGTAGTTGTTTTACCTTGTTTCAGTGAGTATTAGGCAAATATAAAGAAATGTTCGATATTGTTAAATGCATTGTTAATTAATTTGTTAATCGTTCCGTTTTTTTTAAGAACCATGAAGATTGTATCTGCTGTGCAGATTACACGTTGCCTGGGTTTTGTCTAATGACCGCGTAAAGTACTTCCAAGCACGTGATGGTGGCATTGTTTATTAATAAAGACTCTTGTAATATAATATACGGTGTTAATATAATGGAGAATAATTAACAAGTGACGTATATTAAGATTGACCAGATCATGCTAATTTTGTTAAAGAAATTGATTGGCTGATAATGGATTCATTTTGATTGGTTTACGTAGAGTTAATTGTGATTTACTATAAACAAGTTAACCATATAGATGTCACTTAAGGTTAAATAAACAACAATGAACGCCCTGTGCAAACTGTGAAACCGTTATCACAACATGGCCCAGTTTTGTTCGTGTTCGTTTACTTGTTCTGTAAAAAAAATAAATTGTTATTTGTGGATACAATGCGTCATATTTGCGCCTCCTACAAACCGTCAATTCGCGGCCCTTGTAAAGACGTGGCCCCCTGCCAATTATTAATTGTCGTTAATTGGACATGTTTGGCATGTGTTGTAAACACATTACACTGCCCCCGCACACCTGCTAGGCAGGAAATACGACTGGAATTCATGTTAACTCTGCAATCAAACTGGAGAAAAATATTATTTTTTTAAAGAAATTTGGTTCTTTAAATAAATTTGAAAATCGAATATTCATATTCGTTTTTTTATATTCGAATATTATCCGATATTCGAATATTCGAATATTCGAGTATTCGGTCCCATCCCTAATACTAATACAATGTATTTTATATTCATATGTTGTTTACCGTCACCTAGCAATGCTTTTGGAGATTAATATGTATAGGTTTATTATCTTTGCTACCGTTGTCACTGATGAACAATAATATTTTTTCCACATGTTCAACTTTCATTTGATGCATATCATCTCCAACATGCTACCATGGATTAAGGAAACAAGTACTCTTAAAAGTATATGTTTGTATTGTTCTAACTTGACATAGCTTTGTTCTTTATTGTACTGATTTATATTGTGGCAAATCGTTGTTTGATCCATCGCAATTGAGTGAAATAGTTTTTTTGGCGTAGCTGTTTAACCCCACTTTTGACCTTTCTCAACATCCAACAATCAAATGTTGAGAAAATTCCCGCCAGTAATCCCGAATGAATAAATCCTAACATTGCATCGGCTAATTTAAAAGAAATTCCCAGTAAATTGGTCATGAAAATGTGGGTGCAACATATAAAAAATATGGAGGACAGAATAGTAACAACCGTAAATTTTAAATGCATGTATGTACGAAATTACCTTTTTTATTCCTTCTAATGGGTATTTTAAACATAAAAATAAAATAAATATCACAATCTCGTTTAGAACGAGCAGTTGAGGAAATACAACTCCATTTATTTTGTGTAGTATATAGCGTAAACTTTGCAACAATATTTATAGCCCAAAAAAAAGGCAGCAGCCAAGCGCATTTAAACTCCGTTGAAAGTTTGCAGCGTTTGACATGAAAATGACCTTGGTGAAATGGCCGGTAATATCGCATTCGATAGGCAACAGTTTCATAGATAACACTCGCTGATTATGTTATGAAATACAGATGTTTCTACTAAATTCCCAGCCTCCTCGCAGAGATTTAACTGTGTCCGAGCAAAGCTCGTGTAAATTCCTGCGGCATGAAGTTCCACGTGCTCATATGCAAACTTGGCGTGAAATAAAATCGTGGACAAGCATATGGTAAAATCCTTGCGTTGTTATGTTTATTTATTAATTAATTTATTTTTTGTGTTTCAATTTAACTCGTAATATATAAACATGGACCAATAATGCAACATACCCAGGGTTTGACCTTAACTTTTGGGAAGTGGTGGTCCACAGGACCGGCTACCTTCAAAGCCTACTGGTCCGATACAGTATGAACTGGTCCCGAAAATCAAAATACGTCGAACTGTATAGTGCATACAATAGTTCAAACAAGTGATTCTCAGAATTGAAATCGGAAAATATGTTCAGCACACACGAAAATCTATTAGTCATTATATATTTTTGTATGATACATTTTAGATCAAAATGTTGTATGAACATTGTTGCTTAAATAAAGACGAGATATCAACTTCTTAAATTCAGCGCATTCAACTCCTATAGAAATTCTCGCCGGTGTCCCTCAAGGCTCTATCTTAGGTCCACTTTTGTTTCTAGTATATATTAATGACATTGTCGCTGACATACAAGCGCACATAAATTTGTTTGCCGATGATACCAGTCTTTTCATGGTCGTAAATTCGCCAAACGAAACTGCCGCCGTATTGCAATCAGACATAGATAAAATTTCCAGCTGGGCTGATAAATGGTTAGTATGCTTTAACCCCTCAAAATCCGAATCAATGTTAATATCTCGCAAAATAAATAAACCACCTCATCCATCATTGACTATGCAGAACGTTAATATACCCATTGTTAATGTCCATAAACATTTAGGTGTATTTATGTCCAATGACTGTACTTGGCATGCGCATATATCTTTTATAAAGGAAAAAGCATGGAAACGAGTTCATATAATGCGTCGATTAAAAATAATGCTTGATAGAAAAGCTCTCGAGAAAATATACTTTTCATTTATAAGACCAATTCTTGAATATTCAGACGCGGTTTTTGATAATTGTACACAATATGAAAAAGATGACCTAGACAAAATCGAAACTGAAGCCGCGCGAATAACATCTGGATGCACACGTTTAGTATCTTTAGAAGATCTTTATAATGAGCTAGGATGGGAATCTATCAGGCAACGAAGACGCAAACATAAATTAATATTAATGTATAAAATGAATTCTAGCAATGTACCTAACTACTTACAATCTCTTTTGCCCGCAACAGTAGGGTCAACTAGCAATTACTTGCTAAGAAATTCATCACATCTTCACACAATTCAAGCCCGAACATCATTGTACTCAAATTCATTCCTACCATCTACTATATCTGAATGGAATAATCTTCCCGATGATGTCAAAAATGCTGAATCGATCCATTCCTTCAAAAGGCTAATTAACATAGATCGCCCGATTCCGAATCCTTTATTTTCATACGGCGAAAGACGCTCTCAAATGTTACACACGCGATTAAGAACAAAGTGTAGCGCCTTAAATGAACATCTATTCAGGCGAAACATTATTGCATCCCCGTTATGTCTCTGTGGACTTCATGAAACGACGTCTCATTACTTTCTCGAATGCAGTCAGTATGTACATATTCGTGGCGAACTTATAAACACTATATCCATATATTCCGTCCCCTACATTGAAACTATCCTATATGGAGACGACACTCGAGACTACTTAACCAATACTAAAATAGCTGATGCAGTACACACATTTATTATTAATAGTAAGCGATTTGATACGTAGTATGCTACTGAACGACTCTCAAACGTATTTTCCCTTGCACCAAACAAGTCTTTCAAAATTTCTTACTGTTTCCCCAAACTTCTGACTACTTTTATATCTGCAACACCTTTCAAATGTCAACCCATTTCATGCACTTGACGTATAAAACTCTATACTCGGAGTTTCTCTCTTTTTTTGCCGTACTTTTATTAGTGTTTAATCATCTAAAAACCAATTATGTTCGTCTGTCAACATGTAACTGAATGTATACTGAGGGAGAAGAACTATATAAGACTTTGTCTTTCGTTCCAATCCCATTCGAACATGTACATATTATAAATGTTGTATGAAATTCTATGTATAACAATGTTTGTTTGTTTGAAATAAATATGTTTAAACTAACTTCTTAAATTTGACCTACATTGGAGATACATGCGTTTTCGTGTGCAAACAATAAACAAGCAATTAGAGCAATTAAAAATATAATTATTTATCGTTATATGATTGGGCTATCCGTGCCTTAACGTTTTGCAATCATTCCCACAATGTGGATACCTAGACCTGACTTTTGTTTACTTTGTTTTTTTAATAGAGATACAATTTAAAAAGCCTGTTGTAAAATCAAAAACAATAATAAATTGTGTCAAAAAGGGAATACGTTGTTAAACTATTAATGAGCCAAGAGTAATATTATCGACAGAAGCTATTATAAGCTCATTATTTTTACAATACATGTTGTTTGATTAAATTTGTTTTAAATAATAAAAGGTTATTAAATGACTATAATTAATTATTATCAATGGAAATTGCTTCTCTAAAATGCGACTTCAATGCCCGTCAGATATAATTTCTTTCGTCAAATGGTGTTCAGTTGATTTTACAACGTATAACACTCTGTTATAACATAATTATTTGTAAGTTGAAGAATCGGAAAATATGCGATTAATACACGAGAGCTGTATAATGACAATAAACAATATCATCTCGTACGGTTCACTGTATTCTTAACCACAAATGATATTTCAGAAATACAAAATTTATTGGAACAAGTCCAAAAACAACTGGTCATCGGACCGGTCGTCCTTCAAAGACAACCGGTCCGAGCGAAAAATCACAGGTCACGGACCGACGGACACGCGTTAAGGTCGAACCCTGAACATACCTGTGTCATTGTTATAAAATAATAATGATACAATTAAAAGTTTGTAATAAATAAATAAATTTTCAATCCCCTCATTTTCGTCTCGCCTGAAAACTTCCAATCTGTAAGATTTTTACTCGTGGCGGCAGTGGTAACTTAGAAGATTACCAATCTGGAAGTAACCACTGCGAGGAGTTTGCTAAATTCCCGTGTAGAGGCTATTAAATCTATTAATATACATTCTTTATAGGTTAGAAACATGTGAATAAATCTCCAAAGGGTCCCATTGTAAAACAGCAAAATCTCCTGGCGTCGTTCGCCACCTTTTTTATATTCAGATATTGCAAGTCTGGTTTCTTTGGAAAGATGATTCTCTCTGCTTGCAAAATGTAAAATAAAAGAATATGCTATGCTGCTTCTAAGAAAATTCATCTCACTTGATTATAGTCACCTCTAGGAAACACAGAATGCACTCGCGATTCGACAAAAGCACATGCTGTCTAAAAATAAACTGCTGAATATTTACATTTCAAGAAATTCGGTCTCATTGTGCATCAAAATGCACAGAATGCATGTCGTTTTCGTGACAACCGGTGTCCGTTATGCGAGGTGTCTCTTTTGATATACGGCGTTCTTTCGAGTATATAGACTATGAATATGGTGAACGATGTACATGTATACGTCGAAAGTTTGTTTGCTTTTTACTTTTTACCAATGACCTTTTATCTTATATTCGTAGCATAAATGTATTGTTTACTAAACTAATTAACAAAAACGCTTCAAATATTTTTTTTCTCTGCAAACACAATTTCAAACTACGATTTTCTAATAAAATTATATTATTATGTTACCGAAGCCTGATGACCAATTATTTAAAAAATATGACGAATGTGCCCTGATCATTGCTTTTCAATTTAAATGATATCGAAAAATAATGTTAAGTACGTGTAAAATACAGAACAATGAAAAAATGCTCAGTTTTAAATATTTGTCTAGGACATCCAATTTACATTCTTACAAATATTTACCACATACGCCGAATACCTTTTTCAAAGGTACTTCTTGTTTCCCAATAAATCTGTATAAAATAAATGCACAGTTATCCATTATTACAAATGCAAAAGGTTTTTACTCATATTTTAAGTGACTCCTATATTAACAAGTTTCTTTGTATTATCTCATGTTGTTAAAACATTTTCAAACATTGCATTGAAAACAAGTCATTAACAAACCAGACCACAATTATTTATGTGTATGTCCATATATTAGTTATACATATTGTGAAATAGTGTGAGTTTATATCATCAATATTAGAATAACAAGTACGAACATATTAAAATAAGTATAATAATTTTGCTTCCGAAAATGCCTTTATGTGTTGTAGTGTGCGTTAACTACGTAATTCAAAACAATTGCTTTTATTGTTAGCTTAATAAAGAAAAGTGATCATTCTCGTTAAGTCTGATTCTCTCTCCCATTTATTTGGCGTCGTTTTCTGAAGGAAAATTAAATCTCGTTTTCAACAATAAATAAAATGAATAAAATGTATCCTTACGTTATATAAGTCGTTGTTTACATCACTAGATGCAGATCGTTTAATATAAGGCGCCTGTAGCTCTTGCCCTGTTACGTTTGTTGTTCGAATACTGGAGTTTCTTATTTAATGACAATACGCTTTCCTTAACACGTTTATCAAGGAGTAAGGGAAATTAAACCGGCGCCGGTTGCTTGGACTAAAAAATTTATTAGCGTATACACTGTTCTATTTTACGTGCCTTTAAATATTGGTATATTATAAAGACATGGAAGCAGTATTATTTGGCATGTTGTAGTATGTTTACATTTTCGTCCATTATAAGGTTCAACAATGCACATTATATAGAGATAATAACAGGTTACTGCCTGGTCTTGTGTAATATCAGGTGAGGCTTATAATAAACAGAAAAAAACTGAACAAATGTTTTATTAACTTAAGCATATTACAGCTCATCGTTATTTTACACAATCAAATCAACAGACGTGCGTGAAGAAAAACACACACACAAATATCAACATATTTTATCAAATTACAAACTCAGTTACAATGGATTAGTGGTTTAATATGATATACTAGTAGGTAAAGTAAATGTATTCCTGTGTGTGTGTGTGTGTGTGTGTGTGCGTGCGTGCGTGCGTGCGTGTGTGTGTGTGTGTGTGTGTGTGTGTGGTGCGCGTGTGTGTGAGCGTGTGTGTGTGTGTGAGTGCTTCATGAATATCTATTGTACTGATATGGAATATAGTTATATGTATTGGAAAGTTCGGCGATAACAGGCAATGTTTACAATTTAAAATCATTGTATACTTAATTATAACTGGTAATTTATGACAATAACAAAAATTAACTGAGAAGGACCATATTGTTATCTATTTTTTTAAAGCATGTTATACAATAAATAGCTAACTGTCTGAGCGTTGTTCTATTACTGCTATTCAAAAGTTTTTAAAATGTGTACATACTTGGTCGCGTTGTATAGTATTTTGGAATATATTTGTTTCTTTTTTCTAAATAATGCGGACACACTAATATAAAGTGGTACTCATCTTCTATATCGTCAAGATCACATAAAATTCATTTTCGTTCATTTCTGTTTATGTTATAATGTCTGCAAGTTTCAATCAACAATTTATGAGATGACAGGCGTACTTTTGCAATGATATTCCTATGTTTTTTTGTTATTAATAACATCCAAATATAACGACCTTTCAAATACAGGTTTAAGTTCTTTGTATACGTGTAAAGATGGTGAAGAATCAACATTAACTCTCCATTGTGATATATAATGATCTCTCAGTCTATTCTTTAACAAAGGAATAAAGTGATCAATATTAACAGATTCAGGGAATAACCATACATCTGTAAATCCTGCATGATTCAAAATATCACGAACTTTGAGGACCAATTAACAGTGTTATTTCTTGTCTCAAGTTCTAATCTTTTTAATAATAATATAACGGCGACGCTTGCCGAGCCGTTATTGTATTCGTGCCGAACCTGATATATTACACAAGACCAGGCAGTCACCTGTGTTCTATTTATCATACCACATTTTTCGTAAATTATCACTAAACGAGCTGATTTATATATATTAAGAACTAAGGGCGGCGCTGATTTTGCTGAGCCGACTTTTACACGTTCACGTACGTGTAGTTATGGATTTCTAAAAGTTGACTGGATAATACCTTATTATTAACATTTCGTAATGATAAGTGAATTTGTCCCACTACGAATACATAGATTACACGCATGCTCATTAAAAAAATACTGAAAATGCGAACTGAAATGGATTGCAACGATCCATGTCATCAAAGAACACACAACGCCGAATTGTTTGGAGACGCCATTTTGGAGTTGTGTATTGAAATTGACATTTCCAAGATCGTGTCAATATTGACAGTATTTGACTAAAGTGTGTTTCATTTTTGGTAATAATGTTTTTGGTTCAACTTAAACTGATGCTTTGTAGTGACTTTTAGTGCATTCATTATGAATGTATAGAAATAAATTTGTATGGATGATTTATTGTGTTCCATAGATGACGTAATATCACTACCAAAGTGCGGGTTTATGTGAATATTAAAAAAAAAACACAACGTGTTTGTGATTTATGACGATTTAAAATAATAAACTATAAACGTTCTTGGTATCAAATTGTTTGTTTTGTCGAATCTGATTCATTTTTACTGTTGACTTTATAGTTGATTCCGAATAATATGATGTTCCTCCAAACATTGACTGATATAAACGCTAGTGACCTGATATAAAAAATATATCAGGCACCTTTGTATCTGGCCGATATCAGCATAGTGGTATGATAAAGTCTGTTCCCTCCAGTATATCAGCAGAAACAATTGTCGTTAATAGACGGACTGTTTGAACATAATCTGAAAATGTCAGCTTGTAGCATCTTCACCTGAGTACATGTATTTATAAAAAAATTATGTGCTTTGCATTTGGTTGTTTTATGACACGGAATGGCACGAAATTGCTCGTCGTAGTGGGAAATATCAAGTGTAGCATCAGTACTTATTTAATCGTACGTGCAACGGAACACAACGCGCAATGCACATGTTTGCCGATTCGGGCAAATCAGCATTTAACTATGCTTATTTACCATTTTAACTTTTTATTGAAAACAAGTGGCCAATCGCAAGTACGTGCAAAATCTGCAAAACAAAAACAATACATAGACATTATATTACTAAATGATTTAAACACGCAGTTGAAATTACCTCAGCTATCAGCAAACATCGTGTCATTATAATGTATGTTGTCTGGGAACGTGCAGTACGTGAGCACGTGTTTTTGTTTGGATCAATTAGTTATTCTTTTGATGTTAAAGATTATTATGATACGTGATAAATATAATATTATGTTGTAAGTTGCGTTTACCTGAGTGAGCAACAAATCCGTTGTGCTGAACTTCGTGTAGTATTTCAAGATTGAAATGTTTACTGCAACATCATATCGTGAAAGCAAGTTTATGGGAAACATAACGCTTAAATATTTACCCAGACAAACATGTTGCCTATAGTGTATTTTATCAGAGCAGTGAAACAGCATTTTCAATGACAAGTACAAAGGTAGCCAAGATTGAATTGTCGACGTTTACCTACTCTTGACACGTATACCCCACCTGCGTTCAGTTAATCACTCACCGGCATGTTTTCTTCTAAAAATCTAATGCAATTAACATACTGTGTCGAACACCTTCGTTTTGCATACCGACATAATTACTAGTGCAAACCATTATTACTGAAATGAAATTTAAGTACCTGAACACCAATTCCGTTGTGTTGGAATAAGAAGTTTTATAAGTATAGAAGATTGCATTGTTTACTGCAACACCATATCGTGAAAGCGAGTTTATATGAAACATACTGTAAACATATTTCTCCAGACAAACATTTTGTCTATTGAGTCTTTTATCAGAGCAATAAAACAGCATTTCCAATTACGAGTTGTAAATATCAGCCAGGTTCTAATTGTTGACGTTTACCTACTCTTGACATGAAAACCCCACATGCCTTCGTCTGAAAAACTAACACAATTAACAAACTTTGTCGAATACAGTTTTGTGCATACCAATACTGTTATGTGTTGAAACCTTTGTTTGGAATTTTTTGTATGTAATTCACCTCATATAAATGAAATAACAAAAGGTATCAGTGTAATTCCATTTTCATTTCAAGATTTATCTGAAAGGACATTATCACATAGATTGCGTTTGTGCGATGTACAGATAAAAATATGGTACATCTTGTTTCTGGATAACCCTCGTAAAATGCCGTCTATTACATGTACAGTTACCGTTGTGCTTTCTTCATACTTGTCAAGAAGAAAATTTCTTATCGACTAAGACACGACTAAGTCATTTTTCCATTTTTGCTCCTTCTTGGTTTTCAGTTCTTTGTGTAATTAGTCGTGCCTGATTATATTACATTACATATACTCCCACTTGTTGCGACAATAACTAATCACCGTTATTTTGCAGTGCCTGATTATATTACAGTACAGATACTCCCACTTGCTATATCACCGTTATTGTGCAGTATCACAACAATAACAGTCAATTAAACTAATTTCGTTAAAACAATCAGGGAACTTTGAAAATTATAATTCAACCTCAACGTTGATATTTGTTCAAAAAATTGCAAAAAATTGCGTGCCGCGCTGTTCTTTTTCTATGATTTGTATTTCTGTTGGAAGGAAAACACGTATTAAATGCTTCGATGATACTAATAATATATTAAGATGCAGGAAACGTTGATGGTACTTCAAAATGGTTGATTATCAAGGAGATTATGGGCCTTTGTTGCTGCATAGGTAACTTTATAGACAGTTGTTGTACCAGTAGGAAAGATTCGTATTAGACAAAAGCTCCGCCTCAACATTATGGCAAACCACTGGATTGATTTCTGAAAATGTACAGCAGTTATAATACAGATGAAATTATTGATGTTTACCTACACTTCATATAAAATACGCCACAGGGTTCCAGTCACTCCACACGATTTTGTCTGAAATGTCAGAACATTTACATTCTTGCTTCACATAAAATTCAAAGCTATTACAAGTAGCTGCAAGTTGGTTTGCTGAATGTATAAATGACAAAATTTGATCTAAATAAGGACTTAAACACCAGTTTTATTTTTCACTTTCGTAATCTTAGACTGAACGGGAATTATGCAAAACATAGCAGTTATATCGTGTAAAGATAAACATTGTACATCATGTTTCTGGCCACCCGGAAGTACCACTAAAGTTTCTTGCCTTGCATTATCTTAAACCCATCAAAACGTTAAACAATAATTTTTTTCTAAAAATTACTAATTGATAGACAAATTATAGCAAAATAACCAGATTTTGTGAATACGGAATTTCAAATTGCGATCACAAAATATATCTAATATATATAATATAACTAAGTATATCGTCGGCAGCAAAATAAGAAGAAAGTGATTTGCATAAGTTTGCAAAACTATAATCCAATCACAATGCGTTATTCAGAAATAAATGAATACCATGTAAGTTCATTAGTTATGCAATTTAAAAGCAGTGTAATTTGTGTACATGATAATTATTAAGCCTTGACCGATAAACTTATCTTTATTTAGCACTAACCAAGTATTTCCTATATACTTAGTGCATCCTTCCGCAGTATCTTGAACAAACTATATTCGGAAATATGATCTAATTATCTCCGGAAGACGCTATATAATTAACGAGGTGTTTCCATTTAATTTCCCACTGAAAATGACAAGAGAACGTAGAATACCTCGCAGATATGAGGAGACTTATTACATACGATCTAAGAGTACATTTTCAGATATATTCCATAATTCACCGATTCAGTTGTTACCTTGTATTCTCATTTGCAAATCACAACACCGGAAAATTATAGGTTAGTAATTTGTCTCGGTCAAATAATCACAAATATATTTATGCGTATGCTTCATCATTAATGAAGATCATCTAAAATCTCGTGATTGCAACATACATGCACTTTTAGAGAAGGCTTTGAATAGATCCTGTAGTTGCTGTTCAGTGCTTATATTTGTTAAACGATGTACCGTAATAACACTGTCGTGAAAATGTTTATTGAGACACCGAAGCCACGACGTCTCCGAGCGCTGAGAAGCTTCCCAATATTTTCACGCTAAAGTGGCAAGAATATGTAGAATACTTCGCGGCGGATATGATACATTTAATTACACCTGACCTAGCTAGCATTTCCAGATGTATTTCATAACTTACATGTACGTGTAACTGAATACTGAGTGATGTTATCATATTTTGACACTTCATTTTTTATCATAGCTGTTCTTATGCAATATCACGTGATACTTAATCTAGAAGTACATATAATAATAATAATAATAATAATAATAATAATAATAATAATAATAATAACAATAATAATAATAATAATAATAATAATAATAATAATAATAACAATAATAACAATAATAATAATAATACTAATAATATTAATAATAACAATACTACTACTACTACTACTACTACTAATAATATTATTATTATTATTGTAATTAACAATAACAATAATAATAACAATAACAATAATAATAATAATAATAATGTAATAATAATAATAACAATAATAATAATAATAACAATAACAATAATAGTAATTATAATAATACGGACCTACAATCACAATGTGCTTTTTGTTAACACATCAACTTATGTTCGTATCGTTCTAACTACTTCCACCGTTGTTTAATATTAAATGCTACAAAGAACAAATATAAGATATATGTAATATTCCTACCGAGTATTTAATATGCATAAGTAATGTTAAACTAGATAAATAGTACAGTACTAATGTATTTCAGAGCTATGGTAACTGTGGTTCAGCATATCTATTGATCAACACCCCAACTTTATAACATGCACATTAATCAAGGGCTAGTATTAGAAACCGTATTTAGTTGCATGCAAACCATCTTTAAATACATTAACAGATAACATATTTACGACAACGTAAACATTTAATTATTCGAGCTCATGTTCTAAGAAGCGGTCATTAATGTAATTTCCGTAAGTATATATTATATTCAATTATAGGTATAGTTTTTCTCGGAAGATAGGCTTGACATAAGGTGAAGTATAATGAGAAGGCACGCCACTGGTATTCTGAGAGATCTGGCTTGACGTTTCTGGAAAAGCAAGACAGTGATCTCTTGTGATCATGGAAAAAATACATTTTCCTTAAAAATATAGTAATAATTAGTTATAATTAGTAATCATAATACTTGTAATAATAAAAAATATAGCAACTTTCTTTTAATATAATGCGTACATAATTATGAGATAAATAAACAGTTTAGAATTGAAATACATTTCATACTTCATACATGGTCAGCACGCAATTTGTGTTTTAATCATTTTCCACTAACCATTATGCTAATAAGGTCGGTGATTTACTGCGTCATTCGACCGACATAAAACTAGTTCATTTCGTGCTACAAGCAACCACATCAAATATTCCCGTTACTGCTCTGTCATAAAACTTACTTATGTTTGAGGTTTTGTATTACTGTGCTACGTTTGAAGTGTCTCTATTAAAACGATGCAATGGATGGCAATTGTTAATTCAATATTTCGGTTGACAGTTTTTTGGCTTCCTCTTCCAGTGTTTACCAAATATTAGCCTCACATATCTTTTTTTTGCTTTGTACATGTCAGAAATTTCATTTTAACATGTCCTATCTATTTTCTAATTTGATGTTATCACGTTGCCAAATTGTTTGTTTAGTATATATCGCTACTGCATTTTGTGTATGTATTCGAACAATATCAGTGTATTTTAAACTAATAATTTATATTAATATAATCCAGTCATAATGAGTTACATACAAGTGCCTTACACGCTTTTTATCAGAAACTAAATTTATACCTGTATTTATATTTCCAAACACTGTATAAAGCTTGCTTTATAATTATTCTTTCAAAAAATCATATGGATTTGCTGTTTGTATCCGTCCGAGTCTTGTTGGTCTGAATTATTTTAGAATAAATTTGAACCGTGAATTTACGACAATTAAATTAGTGTAAAACATTCTTTTTGCTCTATTTCCTGTCTAATAAAAAGTATATATACTTATACATTTTATATTTTCTTTAATTGCAACTAATAATAATGCGAACAGATCTACGCTTTGTGCTGTTCCATTAATGATTCGCACTGATGTTTATGTTAGTACTTTACAAAATTGGTATACTAACCGGTAAATCGTTCATAGCTTAGCGATAGGTACAAGGTATGGTTAGGTTACATTACTTGATATTGAAAAAAATGGTAGAGAAAACAACTTACTTTGAGAACTGCATGCCAACGCGGTGTTTGAACCGTGACGGACGCAAACCTTTATACTTTGCCAGCATGAATGTGTACTATACGTGAACTACTTATTTGTGTATCAATTTGCCAGGGCGTTACTTATAATGTTATAAAAATTAAACCCAATGAACGTTTCATTTTATTATTAATTTCCAAAACATTGTAATGCTTGTTTTTCTGTACCGTTATAATCCATTGTTTTTGCACACTTCGAGAAATGATTTTATCATAAATGCAAACTATAGAGGATTACACAAAATCAATAATATAGAAATTAATTTGATTTTCTATCCAATCGTTGCACGTATACATAACAGTTTGAACAGTTAATTTATCTGACTAAAAAGAGAACTTGGTAAACTTCGTGAGGCGCTTTTGAGATTCGTTGAATTACACAACTGCTGGGGTCGAGTTTAAATTTTGGCAAACAGTTGGTTCGCCCATTTTTATTATTCATTCTAACATAAAAGTTACAAACGCCTACAACAATACTTTATTACATATAATGCATTAATAGTTTTATTAGTATATTTCGATGTAAATAGCATTTAATATTTTTTATGTTAGGAAAACTATTTTATAGTAATTTTTCGGCCAAGCTGTTTAACACAACGTGACCTTCCTGGATATCCAATCAAATGTTGTGAAAATTTCCAACCATTAGTACCGAATGAATGAATCCTAACATGCCATAGGCTAATTTACGATAAATTCCCACTACACTAGGCATAAATGAGTAGATGCAAAATCCCAACAATGTAGCAGACGAATTCGTAACAGGTTTGAAATACTTATACGAAATTTAATAAGGAAATAAAAAAGTTTTCACGAACTGAGAGCTTTAGTATATGCGCGACGCTATTAAAATGATTTCACATGGCATTTGACATGTTAAAAGGGAATAAATTTGATGTTTAGGAACGATTTTTGCTGGAAATTCAATTTACAATCCATATTTGCAAAATGAACACATACGCCAAACATCTTTTTTTAAAAGATAGTTCTTATTATTAGTAAATGCACTGATTACATTTGTCAAAATAACTTACCGCATAATTGTGTACAGAGTATTACTATTAATTGTTGTTCATTATGAAGAATAAACATTGTTGCCAGTACCAGTATAAAATGGTAGCCGTAGACTTAATCTTTTTGACAGTAGGAGGAAGCACTCTGTCATGGTCCGTTGAAAGCATGAATACAATTATTACAAAACGGCTGTTCTTGACAGACAAGTACAAACATTACGATTTGTATATAGGTATGACGGACTAGACAATCGGTTTTCTTGACTAATTGACTAATTGAAACAAGCGTGGATTTTGCATTAAAGTGAAAGTTTGCATAACAAAAAATGTACCTTAAGAATGATTTTTTTTAACACAGTTTAAACCTCGAACATAATCACTTCAGTTTGTATACATTATTTTTATTCCGTGCTAAACCTCAATAACCTTACACCGCATTACAATCAACGCATGACTTTAAGCTGGAAACATACTGGACACAAGATTGATTGAAGGCAGCATGTTTGTTCCTTTAAAACATACGTACGTATGTCACACGAAACACTAGAAAATAAATAGTAGCGTCCTGCTTACTATCATATTAAATATTGCATTTAATATATTAATTGTCACTTGTGTGAAAATTGAGGATGTTTTCTTAACAATGTGATATATTTCAAACCCTTACGGATATTATTTAATTTACGCACATAGACTTAGTTATGATCTGGTATGAGTGAAATGCTACTTTTCAAATGCATGAGTCTACCAAATAAAATACGTTGCTTTTCTCAAACAAAATGTTCAGAAAAAAAATCAAAACATGTATATATTAGATGCATCATGCTGATAGTTTATGTACTGTTTCGATGTTATTGTTGTTTTTATGACCAAAGGAGTGTAGCTATATTTTATCAGATAGACCGTTATTTATATAATTATCCAGTCCCGTAAACAAGAATGTAGACAACCACGAATTTGTTGATACAAATATATATTATAAAAATGTGCAAATGTGTGTTCATTAATACTTTATACGGACTACGTGATAAATTCATCGAAAGACAGATAATGAAAAACACTCCTATGATAAGAGCTTACGATGCCATCTGTTGTAGAACAGGTTAAAGCGTTTTCGTTGGAATTTTATCTTAACTTTCACAATTTCATATTATTTTATCATAGCATATTCAAATAAAATGAGCTTTAGATTTACAGATGATTTTGTGTTTATCTATGTTGTATTGCATTATCGTCTCATCTCCAAAGCTTTGCAAAAAAACTGTCTGCATAATCAGTCAGACTGTCACAGTATGATTTGCTAAAATGTGATCATAATAAATATAGGGCTCATTTTCCATCATATGAAACCCAGCTTGGGTGTTAAAATATATCAACTTTATTATTTAATGAATATTTATCACCAGTTACTTTTGGTTGTTTTATCTGATGTTGTATATACTTTGCTCAAATAGAATTATTTTTCGCTATGATATCTATAAAAAGCAGATAATCTATATAGACATATTCATTTTTTAGGTATGTTTTTGTGCATTGGACACAATTCCTAATATAGATGGAAATGATCGTAATCAGTACATCATCGTACAAACAGACCATCGTGTCTTGGCAGAAACACAAACGCATCAAGTGCAGCCAAGACAAACAAAGAACTGCATCCTTGTGTTGAATATACAGTATTAGTTTCTAGTACCCTATATCCCTGCATGCCAGCAGGCAAATACATTTTCTCCGTAATTCGTGATAAGAACCTGTTATGTTCATCGTAGCTATAGTAGAAACCTCCGTTGTCTGAGCGTGGGAAAGAATGCGCGTGTCAAGAAAATTAATGGAAGAAGCATTTATTCGAACACGTGGTAAAGAGTGTGTGGTATCATTAATATCAAAGCGCTGAAGGCACTGCAGTTATTCGCTATTGCGTAACGTTGGGCTCAACCCACTCTATTTGATTCGTTTGTACTAATAGTTGCTCGATTGATCTTTTGACTCGTCCAAATAACTTAGTACAATAGGCACTTAAAGGGACTTGTTCACAGATGTTCACATATTTTGAAGCATGCCAATATATGCCTTATCTTGACAGACTTAAGCACCGGAACTTAAAAGCTCAAGTAACAAGACAAGTATTTAGAAAAAATAATTAAATAAAAAAATTGGTCCTACCGGGGTTCGAACCCGGGACCGCCGTATTAAAAGGCTATCGCATAAACCACTCGACTATTCAGACTTCTATATTATATTCTGCATTATTTACTTATGTAACTGTTCCACGTGATGTCAAAGTTTCAACGAAAACAACAGAAAAACTCCAAATTATTCCATCGCTAAGCGTTACAAACGCTTTCTAATTTTATCAATTTCAACTGATGATTTCTCATAAACGAAACGGGTTTTACAATAGTTTTATAGATCCGCGGTGTTATTTTGCTCCCTTGTATACACTGTTCTTTTATTTTTGGAATCGGTGACAAAAAGTAGAAAAGGAACCGTTATGGTGTGTTTTGCAAAATATTTTGCAAATATATTGAAAGTACAATACTATTGAAATTGTATATTAGAACCAGTAAATCAAAATAAATTGTATTAAATCACCCAAATGACCACATAATGAATGAAAATGAAAACCCCGACGCCTTACCATTGTCAATGTGGGCAATTAAAGAGGTACGCCATATTATATGTCAGCTTAAATACAGTGGTTATAAACTTATAAATGTTTTATGGGTAAAATATGATAGTTCGCTAATAGCTTTATCAGTGTTTTTGTGAAGAAAATAAAAATCACTGAATTTAAATTCCGGTCAGGAAGCCAGAACCAATATGTTGTTTTTTCAAATAAGTCAAACATTAAACGATAATTATTGTAAAACTTCATTTAGTTGAATCCTGCGTTCCGTGTTTATCTATAATATTTGTGTCAACATTATAAATATAACTTGAACAGAGACATTGCTTGGCTATTTATAATCTTCAAAATGAGGCGTTAAAATAGATATTGCCACGTAATAAAATCAGATTTTAAAATATATATCGCCATTGTGTAGTTAGGTTAGTTTTTGTCTAGTAATAATGCTGTTTTGAATTGTATCTGTTGTCAAATGTGCAGACGATGAATTGAGGTCCATTGTAAAACGTACGCCGCTAATGAAAACGTTAACAGGTTTGAAAACTAGACAGCCGCTTAAGGCAGCTAACAATACTTTATATAAATTACATTATAAGGACTGTCCAAACAGCTTTCAATTGAAAATGAAAAATATTGTCGGGCAAGAAACCTGATGAGCCTAAGTTTGTGTCCGGTGTACAATATTATGGTTTTTCTTTGGACTACAAATATGATGGTCTTACTTTTAGTGAGGTTCCGACATTCTGTCATTAAATATTTATATCCAACACATGCTCTGAATGTATCTATCGGCGGGTTTATAGTGAAACATGATGGTTATCTGTTGTATTACCTGGCAATCTCTGTGGAAGACAGTAGACTAATTTGTCTTAGAGAAATAACTATGGCGTTAAACACAACTAAATTTAAAACTTTAAAACAAACAATATGCTGAATATTACAAGTATTTAACATTATTATGAATGCAACGACGGTGTTACACGCTTTTCAACAGTATGATTTAGCAAACGTGTTTTAAAATGCTTGAAGGAAGTTACTCACAGAGTATTATATTTTAGAAATGTCTTCAATAAAAATGTTTTAAATTAATAAAGCATCTTGAGTAGCAACCCTTAATAATCTGTGAAACAAAATTAAAATAAATACAAATGAGGAAAAACAAGCCTCTTAAAGGGATCGAACACCCAGCGCCGGCGTGAAAGTCCAACGCGTTAAGCACTCGGCCATAGAGCCTGATCCCAAATCCATTGTAAGATTCTGATAAGGTTGCTGGAGTGTAACTGACCGCTATTGCTAGTACATGTACTGCGTAATTACCGACAAACTGTGAATTCCATACTCCACTCAACAAATAATCTTAACATCAGAGTGGGCGATAACGAGACGATAAGGTTACGATTGAATGTCGATGTTCCTTCTCGGCTCGCTTCAGGACCCGTTGTGTTCATTTTAATTCATGGTAAAATGAAAGGTTATGCATTTTAAATATGTCGCACAGAAAATCCTTAACTTGCATTAACACTAAGATGAGATGAATATGTTAAGATTATAATATGTCCATGATTCTACTTGGCTCGTGACCCAATTAAACCATTCATCAATCACTTCGAACGCTGCATAGTGGATTACTTTCTTCCGCGATTTTTAGTCTCAAAATTTGACTCTACACTAAAAGCTGTGCATTCATTACCCTACTTTTTTTAGTTTGTTTTAAACACATTATGTTCTAATCACATTATTGATCAAAACGATGATTGAATTTGGGAAACGTGCATGATATATTTTTAAATGGCACTTCTTACATTCGCGCAATAATACATGAGTTAAAATCATAGCGATTACAGCCTTCGGATTTAAGAAGCGTTCCTATAGTTGTTCTGCGAACAACTAATGAAAAACGTGGTGAAAGCAGATTGTAAAATAATTGTATGGGCGATTTATTTCAATATATGTTTATGATGATCGTTAATCAAATTTTTGCATAATTAATGATACCAATATATCAAATATTATTATTTTAAACGTGCTGATCATTGTTAAATAACTCTACAAATACATGTACGTTACATGTACATTATCATCTTTTAGACATAATTAATATGGTGTTTGTTAATTCTAAACTTCGAAACTTTCATGTTTATTTTATCATTATTTCAGACAACAAATTATACACATACGCCATACGTAATAAGCCATCTGATAGGGTTTTGTCTTTACTGTTTTCGTCAGATTTTAGATTTGCTGTGTTAATATATTCTATCAAAAATATGGTTCCACTTCCTTACAGCCAGCTGGAAAAATATCCACTCTTGCAGACATGCAGGACGCCATTTGAAACAAACTATTATGCAAGCATTGATCAGATATTAATGATCTTAATATCTATTGTAAAAATGGTAAATAGTCACGATGAAATGTAGGAAGATAACTTTAACATAAATCGACAGGTTGCGTTTATTTCCACCAGCAGAAAACCTGTCTTATCAGCTTAAATCTGATCAATTGCGAGAGTGAATGTAAAAAAAAACATGTGCGTCCATATTGAAACATAAAAAATAATGGACTCACTTAAAAAAAATATGTCTGAAATGTGGGGCAATGGTTGCTGTAATAATATTTACCAGGACCCAGTTGCTCAAAACTTTAACGGCCGGTTAATCTAACGGCCTGTTAACTTTTGATGTAAATAAAACTAATATTACAAGCAACTCGCGTATGAAGCACTTGACAATTATTTGAGGTTATAAATTTATTAAAAATAAATGCAAATTTGAAAATTTGAAAATTTAAATTTACATCAAAAACTTCAGCCAAAAGTTAACGGCAGTTAACTTAATTGTCTGTTAAAGTTTTGAGCAACTGGGCCCAGGTCATTAATCCCGTTTTAAAAACAGATATAATAAATATTACTCGATGCCTTTTTGTGCTGATGAAGCATCGATTCTAAAATATAGTAACATTAATGCTCTTTGTTTACGATATGGATGTCTCAAAGGACATACGGTTCATATACTGACTCGGAAAAGCTCTTTGTAAATATCTCGGATGATGATATTAGTCAGAATATATAAATTGATTTGCAGTACAGATAATAACAAAATCTGTTTTATATTTATATTTTTACCATAACGTGTAATGATGTTTTTGGGGTTATACTTTGATATAGGTTCATTGTGTTTGGTGCAGTTGCTTATGTGCACAGGACATAGTTTTCTGTACTGACAAATTTCGTTAGATGCATCATATCTCAAACATCTTGGTATCAACGTATTTTTTTTGGTACAGTATTTTTAACACCTTGTTGAATAAAATGATCTAACGAATTTTCGTTTATAAATTTATACATTTATATAAAGATGCCAGATGCAATACATCGTTGGCACAGGAAACCACATAATAGCCATTTATACTTTTTGCATCAAATCAATTACTACTATCCAGTTTAAACAGTTTTTCTCAATAAATTGTTTTGTTCCAAAAAATCTATATCTACAAATTTTGTGTTCAATGTTCAATAAGCAATTACACCAACTTCAATATTGTTTTATACGATTACATGTATAAAAAAGATATAACATTATAAAGTAGAGGGGTGTCCACAACGTTGTTTCCAACTCCCGGTGATTACATATTTCTTTCCGGCACCATATGTCAGCGAAATTTACTCCCAGTCGACATCATTTGCCTTATTAGTTCACAACGCAATCACACGAGTATCTTTCACAATATTCGTGTAAAATCCATGTTCGTCTGTCTGTCCGTTAGTTTGTTTAGATGAAAAAAAATAATCTTAAATGGGTTATTTATCGGCAAACACTGGCAATAATTCATTATAACTGCGGTAAGTTTAGTACCAGGAGGACGGATGCATAATACCAACGTAATAGTGTAACAGAAGTGTCCATTGTTATTTCTCTGCATTCACTGACAATTTATTGTATAGACACCTTCAGAACCAAGAGGAGTTATTGTCAGCTTGTTTAGCATTACAGTGGTTATTACTGCAAAATGCATGCCGAACTCTTCGTGCCCAGACTATTTTTCCGCAATCATTGCATGAAGTTATCAAACTGTGTTGTTGTTTAGGTAAGGAACATTTGCACTTTTGCTGTTCTGCGAGGTTATTCAATATGAATGGAGTGAGGGACGGATTGAGTGAGTACATAAGTGGGTGAGAGAGTGAGTGATTGAATGAGTGAATGAGTAAAGGGAGGGCAAAAATTAGGGATTAAGTGAGTTTACCAGCCATCGTGCGAGAGCGTTGTGACATGTTTCGCAGTAAGTTTGTCTAATAGCTTGAAACGACATTGGAGGTTCATCATACATGTATATCCCAGTTTATTCGATTTGCTGTGAAATTACAACTGAATGCTATACAATATATTGTTTGTAAGATAGCAAAAGAACAGACAAACGCTTTTCCAGACATAACTGACACCGTTGCCAAAGATGTTTTGTTGTACCGTAACGAGCATTCAAATGTGTCTTTTTGTTATAAGAATGATCGTCGAGGTTGATTTGGAACAGTTATGTTAATGTTGTACTCTGATACAATGCACTGATTGCTTTGTTGGAGTCCTGAGTTATCATATCCAATTATAACAGTGGATTGCGCTTCATTGAATTCAATAGCAATTATAAATTGGCCCATTGAACGCTTTTTCTCTCTAGCAAATGAAGTAAATTGTTCCTTTAGTGTGTACAGATTATTAGTTTTTCCAATATTGCATATTTGTCACAGCGGGACTGTAAAAGTACTCGTACAATACAGCTACTGATAGTTTGGCACATATCCCGAAGAAATGTAGCGTTGCATGACAAACTTTACTTTCAAGCGTGAAACTTGATATAGGTTGAAAACGGGTGATTGGCGTCTCTATGTTATAAACGCATTGTTCAGACGATATTCGACAATAAAATATTATTCCTTACAATGTGGGTTTCTCAAATAACATAAACATTTCCTTTACAAAGACATTCGTTATATTTTGAAAACCATTACGGAGGGTAAAAATTACGCCTACCAAGAAGCGAGAAGCACTGCCTCACTCCCTCTAATTAGCTTTCGTGACATTCCACGACCACTCCTCGATCACGGCATAGTTGGTAAATCAAATACATTCAGTTAAGTCAAAATAGTAATTTTGAAGTAACTACATATAACTGCATATAGATGTTCCTTGTTTGAATCTATTATGGCATCCGGTCGTTTTGCAAATGTTGAAACTAACATCAGCAAATGAGTTTCTTAAATATCAGCAAACTAGAGAAGAAGTGAGATATTTATTATATGGTAAAAGATGCTGAAGTTAATTTACTCGTAGTTAATTGATTCGCCCTAACATTTCAACTAGATTACAATTCCAGTCAACGCCATTGATAAATTGTACAATTACAAACCGGTCGCTTATCGGTGACATCCATAAAGGCCACAATGGCTCTCTGTGTTGACAATTTTATTGACTCGGTTAACTAACGTGTATATGTGACATTTCATTACCATGTGTATGACCAGTTTGTTATATGAATGTTTCGCGGAATAAACTGATGTTTTGGCGCACAAAATCAATTTATAATTGCACTTTGTCTTTACTATTGTGCCAACAAACTGACAAAATGTGCAATTGCTGCGTTTAAATATATTTGTATCAATTTGTTTATGATAGTGTTACTGAGCGTACACATTGCAATGAAATGATTTCGCAATGGAGAATATTTGATAATTATTATAACACTACAATTTTGTGTCTACTTACTGGTATCTTATTTATATTGCGTATGAAAACCATCACATGCCATCATCTCTTTGAAAACACGACAGGTAATAATATTATTATAAAAAGTTATATTTATTTTCAACACAGTGTTAGGTATCGTTGTTCTCAGAAGTCACGCATTTTCGATGAGTGGCGGATCCGTGGTCTAGTGATAACGCACTGGCTTCATATCCCAGGGGTCGCAGGTTCGAGCACCCGCTACACCCTAACCTACTAACTCGTCTTTCGCATGAGACGTTTAACCGATGTGCAGTGTACTAGGTGCTCCACACCGGGCACTAAAAGACCCAGGGTCGTCTCTGGAACCTCAGGGTCGTCTCCTGTGTTTTGCACTATTCCCCGTAACCCAACTAACAAGTCTTCTGGGGGCGATGGCTATATGGGAGAGAATCCCGGTGCACTCGATAAAAAAATGTACTACTACTACTATACATTTTTGATGACAGCGATTACGTGGAATATCAATTCTCTCGTATTTCATACGCCACAAGTGTTAACTATTGTTGGTTTAAACGTATCTATTTGGGCAATCAAATATATTATGACATGTCATTATATAAAGTGCAATAAACATTATACAAACTGGATTAGACAACAAGCGTCAGCAACGCTTATACTAATTCTTCTCCAGCAGAAAGGTACAAGCTACATGATGCAGAAACTGGAAGTAACACAACATAGAGCGCAGATATTTTCAAGACATCAATGGCATATAGAAGTTTTTCCTGTCAATAAAGTTTAAATGACAATGACATAGAAAAGTGTTATGTATGCTTTACCTAATTCTGATTTAATTATAGTATGCATAAACAAAAGCATTTTGTTTATGAACGTGTTGGCCTGAAGAGAACAATTAACGCAACATATAATTGAAAACGGACATGAGTCAATAGTTGTGTATTGATGGTACACAAGTATATTCCGTCAAAAGTGTAGAGGATTATAACATAAAATATATTTCAGATATTTTATGTATAACAAATACATATTATATTTGAAAGTATTGGTCTAAAAAGAAGATAACAACAACATAGAATGGATAATGTATATGGTATAAATTGTATACATGACATATATAAGTATTTTCAGTTAAAGTGTAAGTAGAAGTGTAAAGGATTGCAACATAGAAAATGTTTGTTATACCATATTCTGTTCTTGGTAATCTATAAACAAATACACGTTGTTTTTGAAAACTTTGGCCTAAGTAGAAATGACATAAATAAATGTATGTTTGTTATACCTTATTCTGTTTTTGTGTAGTCTATAACAAATGCATGTTGCTTTTGAAAGCTTTAGCCTAAATAGACAATAACAACAGCATATAATATCGAATTGATATACGTTGTGTACCAATATCACATACATGTAAAAAAAAGTGTATAAAACTTTTATGACATAGAAACATATTGTGTTTCATATACCTAAGTCCGATTTCTGAAAATATGTATGAACATGCTGTTTTTGGCAGTACCGGCCTAGATTGTAGAAGAAAAAAACAAAACAACATAGAATAAACAATTGGTATGTTATGAGTTGTGTCAGACAGAGGGGTAATCACAATAAACGACCACTACAGGTAGGCTTACCCAGGACTAAATCTATTTGTTGCACTTATAAATCTCTGGACATTTAGGAATACAGCTGTGTTTTCTTAAAAACTCAAACGTTCGTCACCATAAAGTAGACATTTAGGAGTGGGCGCACATGGAAGATTTTGGAGGTAAGTATATCTAGGGTTTTGATAGAGCCGACAGTGTAGGAGATAATGGGTCGCGGTTTCCACGTCAACACAAGCGCAATTCTGAGATGGCACTGAGATTAGCGAGCTGCATCCCAATCAAAAACGTGTGTGATAGATTTGCAGTCTTCTTGGCCCAATATTATACAGACCAGATGTTTTACATTTTTTTCGGGAATAGGCTTTTTTTTAAATCCATTAATGACGGCGAGTTTCGTACCTTATTGGGAAGCATGTTCCAGTCGCGAATAGTTTGAGGAAGGATGATTAATAGTGCTGAGTGCGGGTGAATATGAGTGGTATGTCGTTTAACGAACGTGGATCGTATGTCATTTGGGTCTGTTCGGGCACGAGATTTGAGAGATACGGGTTACAATTCATGTTTCATTTTGTAAAGGGCAATCAGACGGTGTTTTCGTCTTCGGTCCGATATACTTTTCCACTGAAATTCGTTTAAAAGTTTGGCAGTATTGCACAATTTTGTGGCACCTGTAACAATCCTAGCAGCTTCTATTTGGACTGCCTCAATGTCATTTTTAAGCTCTTGGGAACAATTGTCACACACGATATCCCCGTACTCCAGAAAGGGGCGTGTGAAGGAGATGTACATTTTCTCTAAGCTGGACCGTGTAAGAAAAAATTTCAAAGATCGTAGGACGCCAATACTTTGCCATGCGTTGTCAACAGTTGACGAGATGTAGAACTTCCATTTAGCCTCCTCAGAAAAGGAAAGGTCTATGAACATTGACCTGACTTATGGGAACACTGTTTATGGCAAGGGCAGGATGGGGCGGTTTATTACGCTTACGGGAAAATATAATGGATTCAGATTTTGACGGGTTGAAAGAAACAAGCCAAATCGTAGACTGCGATATGATTTGAAAAATATCGTTGTTTAGAACGAAAGAAGCTTCAGTGGGGTCGTCGACTATGATATAGAGGTTGGTGTCATCGGCAAAGAGACGAATGTTGGTATTGATACCAGAGACGATGTCGTTAATATAAATTAGGAAAAGAGGGCCAAGAACAGAACCTTGGGGAACACCAGCGTTTATTGCTGACCACTCTGATGAAGAGTTTGCACTGACAACCCTTTGTTGCCTGTCGGTTAGATAGCAGCGGAACCAGGCTAATAAGGAATTACAGATGCCAATAGATTGTAGCTTAAATAAAAGGCCACGGTACCAAACCCGATTAAAGGCCTTTGAAATATCACAGAAAACGGCTCTGACCTCCTTACCCTCATCAATTGCCTTGAGAATGTCATTGTCAAGAAATAGCAGCTGGTTTGTCGTAGAATCGCCCTGTAGAAAACCTGACTGGAACGTCGTGAGAATGTTGTTTGAAATGATGTAATTATAAATATATTTGTGGACACACCGTTTCATGAGTTTACCAAGGCAACTGAGTAAAGAGATTGGACGGTAATTTGAAGGCATAGATGGGGCTGAATTTTTGAAGACTGGTGTGACGTTAGCCTTTTTCCACTGTTATAGGAAGGTTGAGTTACGGAGAAGGCGATTGAAATAAGTTGCTAGTGGACCGCTCAGTTCCCCGACACCTTCTTTAAGTAGTTTGGGACTTACTAGGTCAGGACCACAGGCTTTCGACGGATCGATCAGACAGATAGCATCCATGACATCTTGCGATAACAATTTCAGATAAGGAAAGGTTTGCAACAGGAGGATCGTCAGGAAGGGGATGGTTGTGATCATCTAGAGTTGATTGGGTGCAAAAGTACTTATTGAGGAGCTCAGCCTTGTCCTTATCACTAGATGCAAATACATTATTATCAATTAGTGTAGAAATAGTATTTGCAGATTGGTTTTTTGTAAGTTGTTTTGCAAGCTTGAACCACTGTTTTGCATTTGTGCTGGATGAGTTAAATGTATCGATGATTTTGTTGTTATAATCTGCTTTTCATGTCCGAATACGTCATTACGAACTCTTCTGAAATTAGCCCATGATGTATCAGTATTTAATCGTTTTGGATATTTGGTGCCACATTTCCTGGTCTTGTGGTTACAATTTTATCATGTATGATATCGGCGGCTGCATTTAGTATACTGGGAGCAATGGTTTCCGCAGATGTATCTGGGCTGACGTCAAGAAGGATCGTGTTCCAGTTAACTGAACTAAGGTTTGGTTTATATTTGGAGTAGTTACCCTGTTTATAGAGCCAAATTTTGCGCTTGAAGCCGGAATGTTTAGGTTTTGCAAATTTAAATGCACAGACGGTGGGACAGTGGAAGCGGGTAAGATCGGGGATAAAGGGATCAGCTACAAACTAAACAGAACTTGTTGTCTGTTTCTAACTAACATAAGGTCAATAAGAGAACTGGAGTTTTCCGTGAAATGCGTGGGTAGTTAATTAGTTGTTCGGCATTGTTCAACATTGTATGAGGCAATAAGACGGCACATTTTGTCTGATTCTGATGCATTCACATTTATATTAAAATCTCCTGAGGCAAGAATATTATCACACGACAGTTGAAAGCTAGATCTAGAATGTGCTCCATGTTAAGCCACAGATAATTATTTGCGTGTGGTGGACGGTAAATGCCGCCGACTAACAATTTACGCTGGTTAACATTTACCTCACTCCAAAGAGCTTCAAGGCCTTCAACAGATAAAGCAGGGCGTGGGATCGCATGAAGTGTGGCGCGAACTTAAATGGCAATACCACCTCCGACTCGATCATTTCTATCTAGTCTGAATGGCGGACTGAAATAAGGTATAAATAATTCTTCATTTTGATGTTTGTGTTGAGCCACGATTCTGTAAAAACAAGAACATCGTATGGTTGAGATTATATAGCTAAGATGTCAAGTTTAGGTTTTAAACTTTGTATGTTCAAATGCATGATGCTAAAACCACTGTTAGTCGGGCATTCATATAAGTTTCTGACAGGTTGTCTGTATTTCCGGTAACGTCAAGGTGTCCTGTGTTCTGTTCTACATCTCCAGATCTGCAAATCTTAAATAAATGGAAATGATCATGTGCACATGAATGAATAATAGGGCTATCCAGAGAGAAGGCGTCTTGACAAACATATTTATGGGTTTGAGCAATCTCTATGGTGGTTTTAGATCACGACAATAAGTGAACGCCTTCAGGAGTATGAGGCAGCACAAAAGGGATTGGACGAGTGAGAGTCGCATAAAGCTAGTGATACCTTGTGTGATACAACTAAACAAGACAAGAGAAAATATGTAAACAAGGAGGGCGGAATTTAGATTGGAAACCATTCTTTGTTTAAACCAGTGACAGCGAATAATATGTACTTGTAGTAGGTGAATTAAGAAAAAAAAGTGAGTGTAGCACTTCTGTGGAGTATATCTCTAGTATGGTGACTTAAAGAGGCGCGATGTAGTTATAAGTTTATTTATTTACATTTGTGTTTAATGTACTACTGTTGTTTATGTGTATCAGGAGATAATACATTCGTAGCAGAAAGCAACTTGTGTGTGTTGTATTACTAAATGTAATATTAACACAAGTGACTTTTGGTACATATTTCTAAAATAAATAAGTCGTAAGCGAGTGTAGCAAGTTTGGTAAGTTAATTTAAAATGCATAACTGCTCAAAATTAAGCAAATGTACCTGCACGATAAAAGCAAGCATTAAAAAAATAACACAAAAACCCCCAAATGTATTGGGTCCAAGACGATTCGGTTACAAAAAAAAGATATAATTGAAAGCGTGGAAACCAAGTTTTTATGACATATAGTGCACTATGAAATCAACACAAGCTTTTGTTTAATATATCGCTAAATTGCTAATCGGGTTTTCCGTACATATCGAGGCAAAGTTCTCTGTGTACAACTACAATAAACACTGTTTATATATGGGCAAAACAACACGTGGAACGGTAGCGCGATTACAACTGTTCTCCGTGGTAAATAAATTGTGTTAGCATATGCGGCACAAAAAAGTGACTGTCCAGACTTGAGCTTTGCTAGGTCGCTCATGTATTCGCATCTATGGACTCTATCGCGGAGATCCTTCACCAGGATAATACCGATGCTTGTCCATGCAGACGTGAATTTGCCGGCTTTAACCATTTTTCGCGCATTGTAGAAACCTCTGCACGCTGTTTGGTCAGTTCCTCGTTGATGTATGTGCCTTTGAATGGAATAGAGGACTTAAGACCAGATCGGCGAGTGAATACCTTTTGCCTGGCACAAAACGTTGCAAATTGTATGATGATGTCTCGTGGCCGGCGGGCACTTCCAGCAATAAGTTTGTTTGAATTCCCATCACTGCTGTTGAGGCGATGCATATTATCAATTTCATCTGGCTTCACGTCGGCGTCAAGTTCCTTGAAGAGATTTTCAGCAACTGAATCTATCGACTCGTCTTCAGTTTCTGGAACACCCGATAACCTCAAACAGTTTTTCCGACTGTACTGTTTCAGTTTGTCGTCACGTTTTTCTAGCGTGTCGATTCGCGTTTCAAGGTCAGATACTCTGTCGCGTTAACATGAAATTTCATCTTCTTGACCTGAGATTGTCTGCTTAAGACCTGCAATAACGTTGCTTACAATGCTCGTTGCCATTTCTGTTAATTGGTCTGTGTTTCAGAACGTCGGCAATTTTTATTATATGTTCGTCGCTTAGAATTGATGTGCAGTTTTCAACAACACTGTCAGCGGATGCTAATCGACACATTTTAATTGTATCTGCGTCCAACGGCGAAGATGCATCGCGATTTTTGTCCCCACTCACAGGTGTAGCACTCATTTCGAGATGAGGGTGCGCTTTTATTTTTCCGCAGTATAGAACAAGAGTACGAGCGTGTGTTATGTGTACTAATGCACTGTCACGATTTACGAATCTTTGCTATTCAGCCCATTAATCAGTCATGCAGAACGTCGACTATACTGTAAACTTCATGCAAATACATGTAAATACATCGAAATACACCTTTAAAAGCATTACCCGACACGCATATGGAACCCTCTCAACAGACTCCACTATTCCATACACTATTGCATACACTTTATAGGTTTTTCACTTCAAAGAAACATATGTAAATCTTGAAATTTAATTCGCTTTGCCACCGGCTCACAAAAACACGTCTACGCCATGTTACTTGACCTTGACCTTCTCCCTTTGTATGCGTATAGATAACTATTGTTATATATACGCATACAAAGTATTCTTCCAGATTCAATTTTGTTCTCGGAAAGCACTCTTTCGGTTCGGCTGAAATTTCAGCTTGACATTTATTCAAACACACCTACATTTAGTGTCTGGGCTGCATATCTTAAGGTTCAATACCAGGTTATCCTTCTTTTTAGGAACACATTGAAATGCATCTGTTTCTGTAACTGCAACATATTCGAAATGGACTGTATATTGGCCACCGTTGGCAAACATTATAATTTCTCAAGGACATGCACTTTCTTTCTTATTCGCAAAGTTTCAGATGTATCAAACAGAAGTGATAGACGTAATATTTCAGTTTTATGTCTGTTAAAGCGGTATCGACTTAGACCCAAAGAGTGTTAAACATTGCGTGAACTCTCTGATACTATAAAACTAAACGCGATATCAGTCGTAAGCTATAATATATTTTGTTTTCCTTCAGCAGTCTTGTATATGTACTTTACGTATTCAGAATTGTTATAACCTCTTTTATTATGTTGTCAACACCACATTCATAATCATAGTCTGCGATTTACCAAAGAGTTGCAAAATTAGTCCCGAAGTGAAAATAAGACCAGTAATAGGTTTACTTTTAAACAAATTAATGTTACTTCAATACTCATGAATTTTTGTTGTAGTAATTAGTAATTATTATTGGTAATAATTGCACTACATATCACTCATCCGTTTTTTTAAATATAAGTGTTATTTCTGGAGGTGGTAAAAATGTGATAATACTGGATGCAGCATGTTTGGTTTTATTGTCTTTTATCGTCTTTATATTAAACACACTTATCGCAAATATTATATAATAACCTAATTAATATAATATACAAAGTTTGGACTCGGTTGCGAACTATGTTGAATGTGTATTGTTGTACAATTCCTTAACAACAATGTATATTAACGTTATGTTATCAGCCAAAAAGACGAACATTAAAGGTGCGTTAAAGGTCTGTTCTTGGCAGGTTAATACACGCAACCAGAACAGCCAAGAAAATACAAACTGTTGTAAATTGTGTTTTTTTATGCAATAGTAGGTATAATGCCCTATTTTCCTGCCACTAGAGCAGTAGATTTTGAAGATTATCTGTTATACACAACATGTTATGCTCATTGCCGGTATCTGAGCGTCGGGAAAACATACGCGTGCCAAGAAAGTAATGAAGTATTTTGCGAGAACATCACTGCAAATAAAAATAATGGTTTATATGAACATTTATAGCTTTTTATAGCTTTATAAAACTGAATGTAATTTTATGTGTGCACCTGCTTTCTATTGAAGTAGACAAGCTTACAAGCTTCAAGTATAAAGTGTGAAACGATACTAAATGCTTTTGGTATTAGTATGTTATTTTTGACGTTGGTTTTAACGGGCTTTGGGTGGCTATTGATGCCAAGGTTTTCTTGTACTTTTCCTGTTTGATTACATTAACTTACTTAGAAACATTATTTTACAAGAGGTAAACGACGAATTATTTCATTTTACATGCAAACGTAGAGATTTAAAATGAATATTGCAGGAATTCATAATAAATATAGTTTGCGGTGCAATACATGTACTTCCGACTTGAGCCTTACTGGTGATCTCAATCTAACACGTATTAGCATCTAAATATTGACCAATGAAAATGTTAGATTTATGATAGAAAAATGAAAATATTTACGATCGCTAACATCTATATACTTAAGAAAATAGATAACCAAAATATTTTTAAAAAAAACTTAACAATTATCAATCGAAGGTATTTGAAGGATATCCTGGTTGCATAGAAAGTAAATTATCCCATGTATCACCATTTCCTTTAAGTTACGAAATGAAGTTATTCTTTTTACAGAACAATGTATGTGATGTGTGGTTTTATGTCGACAAGTGTTTGATATTCCATTTTATTTCTAATTGTCAGTTTTTCATAAATATTATTTGCATGTACATTGTGTCTTACTTGTTGAATGACATCATGTGATGTCATAAAACTGTTATATGAAACGGTAGTCAAAGCAAAGGTATTCTGTTTTGTTTGAAAGAAGCTAATGGTTTGTCCAACATGGAAAATCCAAGAATTAGTTGAACCTACTTGATCAATAATAAATTGACATTGAATATTTTATATATAATACCAGTTTTATAGTGTACCAAATTCTAGTCCGTATTCATCTATTAAAAAACAATGGTCAACAGCGGGTCATATGCTATATTAAATTGTGATTGGTTGTAAGAAACATGCGACAATAAAACATTCACCAAGTAATTTGCAAATATTCCTAAACATTGCCGCTATGAGTTGGTTTGAGTTCCTATATTTATTATATTTATATTGTTGTTGTTGTTTTTTGTCAAACATATTGTCCAATGCTTGCTTTGGTCAACAGGGCAATAAATGCTATTATTATAACAAGGAATAGCATTACACGTGTAAATACAATATTAATGTTGATTTATGTTAACTTTACTTGGTGAAAAAGAGCACCAAAACTTTTTAAACAGTTACATATCAAAATACCAATAATATAAAGTAAATTCAAGTGAATGATATTCATAGATCATTTGCCAAACGGATATGATAATGCTTGAAAACGAGATTTACCGGTAATTATCGTAGAAAGGGAGCACACTCATATTTGTTTTGTTTAAGAAGCACGTCTATGGCCGAATATATGTACGTTATCAATACCACATGTAGGAAACTTAAAATTATCAACGCACCTTCATCTTTCTTGCTCATCTTCCGCTAATATGTCGTTGTATTTATTTCAAGTTCACTTAAACTGTTTTGATGTAAAATCCTAAGTATCGCAGTTGAACTGATATCATAAAAAAACAATAACTATAAACGAAAATACACAACTTAATCGTATCTTATCTACCTATCCTAAATTGGTGTTACGCTTTAAAACATTGAATGTGTTTTTTCATGTGTCAATTCCTGGAGAAACTTTTCCCTAATGAATTAAGTGTCCGTATGCATAATTAACCTATTCCACCTCACTTGGTTCTTAAAAAATAAACATGTGGATGTTATTGTAACAAAATGTCCGCTGATGTGTATTTATTGTTGATAACCTTATAACTACTAAAAGGCATTAGTTTTTTGTATATTTTTTTATTTATATTTTGTTTCGTTAATAATAATAATAATAATAATAATAATTACAACAGTATAAGGAACCGATGATTAGTAGACATTAAAATGCAATGTTACTTTGTAATTTCACAAAATAATTATATTGTGCGGAAGTGAAAACGTGTAAACGTACTATTTATCATTAGAGGTCAAATAATATTGTATTATTTGTATTAATATTTCTAACACCGATTTTACCAATTTTTTGTTACAGCGACTATCATCCGCAGCGTCCGAAGTATTAAAGCACAGCGCGATTACAAAAGGATATGGACTGTTAAGCAACCAAGACACAACTATCAGTGCCAAGATCTCGCCATCAAGGCCTCGAGGAAACGTAATATTGTTATTACACTGATGGATTTTCTATCACTGGCACTCCGTCCTTATCTCAGATGTTTCCTCAAGGTAGTATTATGCGTTTATATAATGTGAAAGATATGTTATCCAAATGATATAAAATCCACTAATGAAACTTTTGTGTAATCGAAGTACTTGGTACGTTGTCACTGGCTGAAATGGTGTTTTTGGTATGCTGGTTTCCAGCCAAGTTTAATTATCTGTATATTAAAAAAACACAAAAAAAACATACAAAATATTTTAGACATAATGACAGCTCTGTGTTTATGATTTTGAAACACAAACATAATTATGAATATGTATAATATACTAGTTTTTTTTCTACTCTATATTCATTTTACTTTTTGGATAACAATGTAGTACCTATAGCCGGCTATGAATCCAGTAGGTCTTATAGCACTTCAATGTAATATATACTGTTCATTATTTTAAAAGCATTAAAATCGACATTCAAAATATTTCATTTTCAAAGCTTAAATGTTGTGTTGTTAATCATAAACACTTTTTATCACTATTTCCAAAAAAACACCCTTCCTGCTAGAGCTTATTTTGCTTAATTGACTATACAACAAACATAGAAATATTCAACAAATTAGGTACCGAACATTGATTTGACTATGGATTGTTCTGTAAATGTAGTGTATGCCCTTAAAAACCAGATAACGTTATACAAATAATATACATATATATTGTATACGATAACTTTAGAACAACATTTTAAAACACTGCAGATATGTGATGTTTCAATGCTATAACTGTGAGGCATACATGAAAATACAAACTTTGAACGGTGGATTTTGACAGCCGGGATCCGAACTGGCATAGAAATGAATGAATAAGGGAGGAAGCATATACTTGTAATAAATCACACGATTCAATGTCGGAACTATATGTTGTCAAATGATTGACGAATCGTCTGCTAACTTATTAAAGGTTAACATAAATTGATATCGTAGTAAGTTTTGATTAATCCCAAGTTCCTTTTTTGTAACGAAATGTGTTTTCACTGACAACAACGTTTGTTATGATAAATTAATCTACACGAGTTGTTGTAAACGAATCCGAAGCACAAACTCCTTAGGATTATTAAACAATTATACGCAAATGCATGTATTTTAATAATTTCTTAGTTGGTGTGCAATATGTATTTCCAACCTTCTACATAATGGTAAACTAAATTCGACCGAAAAACACATGATAAATCAGCGTGATATAATGAATAAAAGTGCATAATTTATACTCGTTTCTAAGTACTTAAACAATATATAATTAATTATCGTGATTGTATGACTGAAATTCTTTCTGGAGTTTTATTTATCTGCTTTTGAATAAGACTAACAGGAATTTAGTTTTGTACGTTCTCTTGATCTGAACCCAACAACAGACTGTTGTTTTATTGCACGTATTTGTTTATTGTTTTAACTCAAGACACCACACATAAGTGGAGCAAACAATAATTTGAAATAATCTGTGTTGTGGTGCAATAATGTCTTATTGCCTGTATTGTTCTATATAATGCAATGTACACATAACATAATTATCGTCGATTGTCTTATTTAAGTAATGGGTAGAATCAGGTGCACTTCGCGTGTTACTGACATAAACTAGTATTTGTCGTTTCATAAAAGTATTGTCGCCATTCTTAAACATTCACGTTTACCTTGAGGACAATAACGACAGAAAAAGAATTATTTTTAATAAAAGCATTGTACGTGATTGTACGTGATAAAATGTCCTATACTTGTTACATACATGTCAACGCAAACGGGTTTTCATATGTGTGGTTAAGTATGGTTAATCTGACCTAGATGACTTTCTCATAGGAAAAAAGCGTCGGTAGTTTTATGTCATTGTTATTGTCACGACACTGGTGAATTAAAACAAACCTATCAAAAAGACGAATCTATACAAAAAAAATAGAATTCGTCATTTTTCTGCCATATTTGTCAAATGTCCTGTTAAAGCTTCATGTTTAATTATCTAAAAGACACTATTTGCATGAGGTAAAGATGAATTTCGATCGTATAAATAATTCTACAGAATGACATAGTTGATTATCAGCAGCTACCTATGCGATTGCTGCAATGTGGTGTTGTATTTTCCTGTAAAGAGTGTCAGGTTTGAATGTAAAGTGATAATATGGGGTGCAATTTACACGAATTTAAGGCGAAATAAAGTAATTGTGTACTAGTTATTATGCAAATGCGATGTCTTACAGCGCGGAATAGAAACGTACGAAGAGTATTCTCGTAAAGCATAAGACTCTGATAAAATGTATCTTTCTTTATTATTGTTCATTAAATCGTCAATGTGCTATTACGAGTGTATGTATCTTCCTATATAGTATTAATTGGCAAGTATGCATTGCTTTATTGGAATTATGATGAACAACTAATAAAACGCGTGTTCTCATTGCTATTTCTAGGAAACTTCATTGGTTTGAAATATACAGTTCTTGGAAATATCACGCAATATCGTGCAACATTATTCTTGTAAGCTTACTCGTGTGAGTCACATCGTGTGAGTCATCGGAAAAAAATATTAATTAAACGTATGTACTGTATTTTCGAATAAGATTTCGTGCTCAGGTCGTTCGCGACTGGGAGAACATAGCTTTTGTATTATAATGCAGAAACTTCGTATGTTTCTTGTAATTGCTTTTGACTAAAAACAGGTTTATTTATAGCAACGCATCTTAAGCAGCATTTCTGCTTATATACTAGTATTTTGCGATTAAATTGTATAATTTTCCAGAAAGATTACCAATAACATTACAAGTTGCGACAGCAACAAGAAGAGATTTTACCTATCCATTACGATGTCACTTTTACGATTAAAATGTGTTTACAACATACCCCGTTATGGAAAAACTGCTATGTTTAGAAGGTGGCATAATCAAGCATTTAGTTCATAGTTTAAAAATGAAAGAAAGCAAAATGTCGAGTCGAATTAATATAGTTATGTAAAATTTATTGAGTAATGAGTTGCAAAATGGCTAATTTTTGTTTTACGATTGGTTAGTTTGAAGAATATTACATGAATCGGCATTCCTTATATAAAATAAATAATATTAGTGTTATCTTTAGTTCCGCTGTGTTAGTATTGTATCATATTTTCCCCAATTTGCCATTATTGACAAGATCTTTGATCTATGTAAGCTGTTTAGCAGAACAGAAGAAGAAAATGGCTGGACATTGGACTTTAGAGTATTTGCTTAATGTTTGATATGTATAGCGAAAATCACTTATCAATTTGTAATTACATTAGCACAGAGTTGAATGCACCTTAACGCTATTTTCAAGAAACAAGACATCAGTAAATACGTAATAAATGAACCAACAATTAAGCTGAATATTTTTATGTACGTACTTAATAGTGAACGAGTGCATTTAAAGCATCCTATTCATGTTTCAGAACATTACAGTCCAAGGCTATATTTACGTTGACCGTTAACTAATAAGTACTGATACTGACTTTAATTTAGGTAAATGTATTGTTACAACTTGTAAAATCTGTGGCAATATGTATACATGCAATACTTCGAAATTATAATAGTTGGGTATTTCTATGACATATTACAATATTCTTCTTCAAACAGGATTCCACGGCGAACTTTGAAAGGAACCATACCAATGTTAATGTTTAGCATGAATTATTAAATGCAATACTTTATTCGTTGTAACGCTTATGTTATAGCTTCTTAGAAACGAAACTTATTAAATTGACATTGATAACCGCATACTAAATCTAATTAGTTGTTTGTTGCTGCAAGTGGGAGTATATTTGATGCAATATAATAAGGCACGACTAATTGCTCCCAGAACTAAATACCAAGATGCATTATGGGTAATACGTAATAACGTATGACTCAGACATGTTTTGTCGACTGTTTATTTTCTTCTGGATTTATATTATGAAGACACATCAATCGAAATTATTGGACATTTAATTTCATATTCTGAAATGAAGACCAATGTTTTCAATGAATTGACTTAATACGACTAATGGTTATCCCCATTTGAACTAAATCGATAAAAAAAATCATGTTTAAGTATTAAGTATAAATGGAAAAATAAATCCATAACAACTCAAATATTCAGCAAGAAAAGCTTATAATGTATTAACTACTGAAACTACTGAAATGAATATCTTACGTGTAGGCACGTGATCAGTTTAAATCGCATTTTACTCGATGTTATGCCTGTCCTGTCTGAATGCAACTATTTACATTAAACAAGTCTTTCTATTTATGTTTTTTTTAAAGTTTCAAGATATATTTATTTTGCTTCCCAAAAATAAATTGACGGAGCATATATCCGTTATTCCTCCGAGCTTTTTATCCGCAACACTGATAAGAATTAGACGAATCTTAATGGCAAGCTACAGCATCAGAGGACATTTTATAAACGCATAATACAGCCGACACTGTTGTTGGGATGTTCCTCCCCTCGTTGATTATAACTGAGCTTATTGGCATTTGATTGTTTTTGTATAAAGTTCATGTTATGTCAGTCATGCTCAGGTTATTACTTAGTAAATACTTGCAGGATTTCTGTAAAAGAAGTAACGGATGAAACCATTAGTATGATTGCAGATATGCATAAAATACACAGTGCGTGGTCCTACATTTTGTACTTCTACTTGGTAATTCAACGTAGAATGAAGAGTGTGACGGAGTTAGAGATCCAGGGAAGGTATTCACAAAGCATCTTAAGTAATTTCTTAAATACGTTCACGTAAGTGTACAATGTTAATATATTGTCTTTGTTGACAAAATACACACATGTGTACGTATATTGTTGATATTTAGCAAATTAGATTTTAACACTGATGTCTTTTTGAAATGTTATTTCGTTCTCCATGTTCTCAATTCGGAATTAAACAGTTAAAGAAATGTTCAGATTTAAGGATAAAGATAAAAATTATGTTAACATGTTTTGTGCAAACCACCCATTGGTGAATAAAGGAGTGAACAAGTGAAGGGAGGGCCATTCTGGTGAGTTGGTGGGTTTGGCTGGATAGGTTTTCTTATTGACTTAAATGACATTGGATGTTCACCATTAAAACATAGTTTTAATTAAAACATTAAAACATAAAACCATTCGTTCCGTTGGGTAGGTGCAACTGATTGCTACACAATAGCTAAGTTGTAAAAAAGACCAACACCACGCATTTTCCAGATATAACTGAAGCATTATCTTTTGGTAGCAGATTTATCGTCGACGATGATTTAGAGCAGTCAGATAATTAATATTTCATTATTATCCACGGATTGCCGTGTTGGTGTTTGTTTTACCATATCCAACCAGATTATATTGTATACATTGCGCGTTCCTTTGCATTTAACAGCAATTAAAATTGCATACAACGGTTTTCTTGCTGACTGAGCGGTCCTTATTACAGCAGAATTAAATGGCCCCAGTTATAATAAAATGGCCCCAGTTATGTATTATTATTATTATTATTATTATTATTATTATTATTATTATTAGTAGTAGTAGTAGTAGTAGTAGTAGTAGTAGTAGTAGTAGTAGTAGTAGTAGTAGTAGAAGTAGAAGTAGCAGTAGTAGTATTGCATATAATTTATTTTGTACAATTCCACCTTTTGAAATGCATATTATAGTTTTTTGCAACTCACGTCCGAACTATCCGCGTATTGCAGTCTGAACATCGAATCTACGCTTGCTTTTTTTGATTCCAAACATCAGCATCTCTCAAGGACAGTAACCTTTGTTGTTTATTGGCTAATATTCAACTGTATTTGATAAACATACGTGGTAATTCGTAATTCAATGCTACTTCTTTTAAAGAGAGCGGAATAATCTCAGCGCCCAACGGTGTTCAACATTTTGTGAACCCTCTATAACAAAAAGATAGATTCTATATTCAGTCATAAGTTATCATTTATGTTGGCTAACATCATAATACATACTAACTATTTAATTTAATACATATTTGCTAACTGTCCATTCGTACAGAAATGTATCTGGAAAAAATAAAATGTAATCCGCGCAAACACAGCCGTGCAACAAAGGTTTGTTCTTGGCAGATTCACAAACCCGAAATAATAGCCAAGAAAAACAAATATTAGGTTTAATGCCCTATTTTCTTGCCACTAGAGCAGTGCAGATTATGCTCATTGCCGATACTGTTAGAAATGTTCGCAGTCTGAGCGTGGGAAAGCATGCGCGTGCCAAGAAATTAATCGAAGTCTTTTGCCAGCAGACTGTAAATGTAATTGCAAATAAAACATATTGAAATTTATAGTTTTTGCAAAATCTATGTATGTTTATATGGGCCTGCTATCTAGCGAAGTAAACATGGTTAAGTATAAACGACGAAATGATAACACATGTCTACCAATGTCTTTTATTGATGTTTAAGGTTCAATAGTCTACAGGTTGTAAGTATTTGGAAATTCCTAATACGTATTTCAGGAAAGTATGTTTGCCCCTAAAATGTATATGATTCACTGTACACATCAGAACAATATTAACTAAATGTTCTCAATACAGCTATGAACAGTTATCGCTACAACTTTTCGTCTACGTCCGACGCTGCGAACTGCATAGGAAATGATATCAGACATTCGGGAATATAGGTTATTTATCTAGAACATAATATACGTACATCAACAGCGTAACAACTGTCAAGGAGTTCGAATGGACATAGCTCACGGACAGTAATATAATACGTATAAGTACATAACTGTCATGGTTCTAATTAAGTGTTACGGCTATATTCAGTTGTCTGCTTTGTTGTGAGGAAGAGCTTTCTTCGTTACTCTCGTAAATTCATAGAGTAATTTTGAACTGCTCAAAAACATTACTGCTGTGTATTACTTTGTGTTCCATGTGTGGCTAAAACTGAGACAAAACCTTTCTCAAACAGATTCACAAAATTATCAATTTATGTTTTGCGTAAGTGTCCATTGTGCAGGCCTATTTTATTCATCATTGTCATTTTGCAAAATTTTAAATGTAGGTCAGAAATGGGCGTGAGTTATTACTTTAGGATGTTTGTGGAAAACTTAGAAAATGTTCCAAGAAGTTGCTTGCTAAATTAATATGGAGAAAATACGTGCTTTGGGAAATAATACAGGGACAATACTGCCATTATATTTTTAACATGAACGAGGTTCCATCTTTTCTATATACCTTTCTTATTATCCAAATGTAAATGCAATATTCAATGTTGATTTATGCTTAAAGGATCTGACAAACGAGATGTTTGACTCTGTACTTTACTGTAACTTATCAACATATCAAACATGCAAAATATATGAAAATGACCGTAAATTAGAGACCATATGCCAAACAGATGTGGTTAAGGTGTAAAACGAGCTTTACTGGTATTTATCATTGAAGAGACTTATAATAACCATATGTTTCATTTACTTTATAGTAAGCTTAGAAGCACCTCAATGGCTATTGAAGTGTAATAAATAAAATGAACATTTGACAAATATGCATACGTTCATCCTACTTCTTCATCTCCTGCTACGTTGTGTTTGCATTGTATTCATTTAATCAAATGATGATTGGTTTTACTGATATATATAGTAAAAACTGGAAAATAACTGAAATACTCTAATTATCATCACCCAATTCAACGCTATAAAGCATGTGTGTTGTTGTTGTTTTTGTGACAATGGCTGGTACAGAATTAGGAAAAACCATATAATATATACTTACTGGATTTATAAACATATGTTCATATGAAAAAGTACAATAAACCTAGCCCATTTAATCTCATTTAATCAGAAACAATTACTACTAGTACAGCTACAACTACTGTAACTACTATTCAATGAATACATTTGACTTACTTATTATAAATGACATGTTTAGTTGCAGCAAGATGATCTTCAGAATTTAACAGGTCTCTACAATATGTTTTGTTGGCAGATTGAACGACCGCACGGCGATCCGCGGTGAAATCGGTCGTTGGCAGGAATTACGTAAGCGATGAGCAAATAAACGAATTCCACTGAACATCGAAAAATAACAACATGAAAACTAAAAATATATGGTCGTGTCTAGGCCTTGTACCTGTTATCAGAATTACGTCAGAATTCGAAATCGATGTATTAAAATATATAAACAATTTCAATATTATGTACCCATTTGACAGAACATAATTATATTCGCAGAAGAGTACAATGTAATCATGTCTACATTATGTGTATCATCACAGGTCGAATTATATTGTAGTAGTATGATACATTGCAATACCATTGTGACACCTCTTTTATCATATATTACATCGACGGTAATTAAGAGTGTCAGTAGTTTTTAAACACATCTCGAGTTCAGCAACCAGCACACAAAGACCGGAACCAGATTACGCCATCAAGACCTCGGTGAAACGTTATATTGCCATTAAAATAAATAGATGTTCCATCACTGACATTCCGTCCTTATCGCAGATGGTTACTCAACGCAGTATTATACGTTTATAAAATGTGAAAGATATTATGGTAGGCGATTGATAAAACATTTACTAACGAAACTTGTGTACTGAAACTAGTGTACTTTTATGAAGCTTATAAACACTTTCATTGTCAGCAAACGCTGTATGAGGTATTATTGTTGTGCTGGTTTCCAGTCAAGTCTAAATATACGTACTTCTTAACAAGCAAAAATAAATCTCAACATAATGACATATCCTAGTTAAATGTTATTTTATAGACACAAAGTACTCGTAGTTAGTAGCTAACTAATGATGCACTAATTTTATGATATTGAAAAAGCCAAATATGTTATTATGACTTATCATTGTTGTTTGTATTGCCATGTGTACATTCCTTTAAAGGGACTGGTTCACAGGTTTTCGTATTTATAACAATGTCATTAAATGTCTTAACTGCAAAAACTAAAGCAGCTGGACTAACCAAAATTAAATGTTGTATAAACAAAAAAATAACAAAATAAAAAGTATATTTCGCCGGGACTCGAACCACGTCCGCCGGGATCAAATATTTGTCGTGCTTTTTTTAACCCCTTGGCTATTCTGACTTACGAACATAGTGAATTTTTAACGCAATGTAAGTGATACACGTGTTTCCCAAAATACCGATGAAAAGCGTTACAAACGCTTTATAATTGTATCCATTTCAAGTGATTTTTTATAAACAACACTACATTTTCAATATATTTGTGTTAGTTGTGTTATTTCGCTTGTTTACATATATGTAATGTAATTTTTCGGACATTTGACAAAAACAAATGGAAATTGTCAATTTGCCAATCTGTGAACAGGTCCCTTTAAAGCGTGTTGTTATGAAAGCAACTTAAATGATGAGACACTTAAAGGTCACCAATTTTAAAGATGAAGGACCACTGCACTATACTGTTTTAAACCAACCTCTCAGTATATTCAAAAGCTTTAAACTAGGATTACAAACTAGAACAATGTAAATTGTGCCCTTAGTTTTCATAAAACATAAATGCATTTTTGCAGAAAAGTGTTAATTCTAGAATAGTAAGGCATGAAATAATTGGATACAGGTATATATGTTTATTGGAGAAATATTTCCAAAAAATATTTTTATATTCTTCTTACTTTGTTATTCATCTGACCAAACACCAACGTTGGAAAAGAATGATGAATAAATAAAGAAAGTAACAATTTGCAATAATTAATCACTCAAAGAATTACTGGTTTCATTCTTTGTCATATGATTGACGAATCTTCAGTTAATAAATGAAGGTTGACATAAAGTGACGCCAAAGTAAATATTGATTAATTGCCAGTTCTGTTTTGTAATGACCTGAATGAATAAATATGTTTTGACAGACAACAACAAATGGTATGACAAATTACTTTACACGAGTGCCTGTAAAAGAATACTAGAATTCTGAAGCAACAAACTTGTTGACGTAATCAAACAATATAAAAGTCCATACCTTTAGATAATCACGTGTTTCTTAGTTGGTAAGAAATGTGTTGCCACCTACGGTATCACCGTGTATTTTCCGCTGAACAGTACCGGGTCTATATTTAATATAAAAAATACGCAAAATAATGATAAAATAATAATCGAAATATCGGGACTAAAATGAAAAACCAAATGTGTGCGTTCTTTTGAGAGATTTACGTTCAAAGAACTGAACACACTTTACACATTACCAATAAATGTTATGTACTTGTACAAATATAGATGCTGAAAAATATTTTAGGCGTTGAGGTCGTTAAACAAAAGAAATGATGATGTGTCTCCTTGGTTTATTTTTATATATAAAGAACTATTTATAACTCAGCAACCTAAACCAATTCGACAAATTAAAAATCAATAAAGTCGCTATAAGTTGTCAATTTCATGCATTGACCATATTATTGACCATTTTATTGAAATTGTATGGGACCCTTACTTTGATGGCAAAGGACTGACTTTTATTTTAATTCTTTATTACACATTTAGACACTTAATTATTACTATAATATAGTGGCACGAGCTAGTTTCGGTCATTTTGTTAAATTTCGTCAATCACATGCATTCATAATTTTTACTGTTATGATCATAAAATCCGTAATGATTTATCGTACATTGTTCATAAAATCTAATGTAAGTATAACCACTAATTGAATGTGCCTACTCATAGTACGAAGACTAATGGTTTCGGTAAGAGTAATACGGTCAATCCGCCCTAAATAAATGAAAGATGATTTAGTGGAATTTCTCAGTCAAATAATGTGTAAGTCGTGACGACCTTAGCCACACCAAAGCTTTAAACGCTTTGCTTTCCAGGAAAGAATAATGTATACTATAAATGTCGGTTAAATCGCACATTCTATGAATTTATCTAAAAGTCATCTTGAAATTGCTTTTATATACGAAATACTGATATAATAAAAAATTGTTCTTACCGTTACATTTGAATGTTGTAACTACATTTAGTTCAAGACATATTGCAGAATTTCACACCATTAAAATTGAAATACGCTGGTCCTAAACGTGCTTCTTAAGCAGTTTCTTCATTGTTATTTTTTTTTTTTTAAACCCATAAAACTGTTCTTAATGTATATTGTTGCATTAGTGTTATAGCTTGCACTATTTTGTTTTACAGTTTGGCAATTTAAGTGTTATTTGTTAATGTCATATCAATTCTAATTGGCTTCATTTTATTATTTGAAAATGCTTTTTATGTGTGGACGTGTTAGGTTACAGTAATTCCGAGAATGTTTTTAGTAAACATTAACTGACTTTTTTTTATCATGAAAGGTATGTTTTGATAAACGTTAAACCTTATTTAAATAAACGATCATACTTTGCGGTCCATTTTCCTTTTGTTTGAGTGTGTATTTAAAAAGTTTGGATTTTATTCAAATAAACCTTTTAGAACTGTTGCCTTTACTATACGGGGGTAGTTAAACAGACCTGCGTTTATGCAGTAACTATAGAAACTATAAACCATCATTTTTTTTCCTTCTGCGTGCGTTAAAGTTGTCCAGCAAAAATATAAAGGCTCAATCAAGCGAACGACATTATTTATATGAAGTTATGGATGTATTTCTGAATTTATAAACTATCAACAAAATGGTACCATTGAATAAAAGCAATTTCCTTTGCGATTGCTTCATTCACTTAGCGCACTGAAGCAAACATTATGATGTGGTGACCTTGTCTTATGAAAGAGTTTCAGGGTTGAATGTTTAATTTCCTGCGTACAAAAAAGTGTGTTTGATTCATTATCTAAGCTAAATAAGCCAAAATTTACATAAGGAATATCAGGTTCGTGTTGAATAAAGATCAAGTTTATCATGCGAGGATTAGAAAATAAAAAGTGTATGCCCTTAAAAACCAGATGAATAATACAAAGAATATACATAGATATTGTATACGATTAGTTTAGAAAAACATTTTAAATACACTAACAGATGTGATATTTCAATGCTATTACTGTGAAGAAAACATGAAGAAAAAAAAACAGAAAAAAAACCTTATAACTATTGATTTTAATAGCCGCGATCTAAACTGGCAAAGAAATGAATGAATGAAGGAAGCAACATATTGTTATAATTAATCACACGAGGCAAAGTCGGATCTATATGTTGTCAAATGATTGATAAATCGTCTGCTAAACTAATGAAGGTTAACATAAAGTGAAACCGTAGTAACGTTTGATTAATAGCAAGTTCCTTTTTTGAAATGATCGGAATGAATAAATGTAAATTACTGACAACAACGTGTGTTATGTTAAATATAACTACACTAGTTTTTGTAAAAGAATCCCGTAGCAACATACGATCATTAATTTTCTTGAACAGATGTGTTTATTGTTAAACTCAAGACACCACACATTAAGTGGATCAAACAATAAATAGAAACCATAACTACGCGAATCGGCTGTGTCGCCTGACTTATGGTACCTTAAGTACCATAAGAACAATCATGCCGAAAACCGAACTTAACCTGCCTTTTATGCTTAGTAACACTTCCTTAAAGTTTCATAATGATTGCACACACGTTTCTCAAGTTATTGTCTGCCTATATGTCGCATTTTCAGGCGACACAATAAACTGTGCTGTGGTGGCATAAATGTCTGTATTGCACATTACATAATTATCGTCGACTGCCTTATTTACGTAATGGATATATTCAGTTGCACTTCGCAGTATTATTGGCTTAAATAGTATGTGACAAATACTTTTTCACGCCAATAATACTGCGAAATGCAACCGAATACGTTAAAATAATTCGTAGTCAACCAAATTAATAAATTAAAATGTACAAATTGTCGTGTCGTAAATAATTATTGACGCCAGTCACAAACATTAATATTTACCTTGAGGTCAATAACGGCAGAAAAAGAATTATTGTTAATAAAACTATTGTACGCAATAGAAATAACTTGTTGTCCTATTTATTTCGTACCTATTACATGTATGTAAACGCTAAGGGTTGTGAGTGGTTAATATGGGTTTTAAGTAGTTAATATGGTTAATCTGACCTAGATAATTGTAAGATGACAATCTCAGACGAAACAAGCGTCAGTTGTCCGTTCCTGTGGCGAATGAAATATTTCACTTGATATCTTGCAACATGATTTTTGTAAAGTTACTCGTGTGAATCATCGGGAAAATATTCATTAAACGTATATACTGTATTTTCTTATAAGGTTTCGTGCTCAGGTCGTTCGCGACTGTGAGAACATAGCCGTTTAATTGTTATGAAGTGTACTTTGTATATTTTTCTGATTGCTTTTGGCTGAAAAAAGTTTATTCAAAGCAAGTCATCTTAGGCAGCATTTCTGCTTATATACTAGCATTTTGCGA